>PVHY01004372.1:46618-95044 GCA_004024945.1 Uropsilus gracilis | reverse complement strand
GGGGGGGGGTCCATTTAACCCTCACAGCAACCCTGTGTGGGCTGACCGTTCCCACTTGGACAGGGCAGGAGCGCCCTGGGCCTGCCTATGCCCTACAGCTGGGAAGACTGATGGATGCTGGAGCCTGTGATGTCAACAACATGCCTCCCTGTTCCTTAGAAACACCTGGGAGGCCGCCTGATGCGCTGGGGAGTGTTTACTTATCACAGGCACATTGGAGACCTCACGCTGCACAGCCATGCTCGCTGGGTGGGCGCCCAATCTGCCAAAGATGACAGGCTACATAATCAGAGAGTGGGAAAGTCACCTGTGCTGGAGCAGCCCTGTCGGCAGATCATGGCCATCACGCCACACAGAACCACCCAGGTGTGGGGTGCGTGTGAACATCCCAAGGTGAGCCCCTGTGTGTACAGACACCATCGTCGCTGGGGATCCACCCATCAGTAACAGGAGAGAACATCATTCTCAGCCCTGGGGAAAGTCTACCCACTGCTGTAACTCTTCTGCCCACATTTAAGAAAAAACAAACCTGCTGGGCGTGGTGGCATGTGCCTTTTATCCCAGCCTAGGAAGGGAGGCCGAGACTAGGAATCACTTGAGTCTGAGGGTTCGAGACCCACCCGGGGCAACATAGCAAGACCTCCTCTCAAAAAATAGTTGGGCGTGGTGATGCGCGCCTGTCATCCCAGCTACCTGGGAGGCTGAGGCTGGGGATCGCTTGAGTCCGTGGTACCACGGGCAATGCGAGTCTGCGGTGGTTCCCGAGAAACATAGCGAGACCTAGTCTCAAAAAAAATAGAATGAATGAATGAATGAATGAATGAATGAATGAATGAATGAATGAATGAATGAACCTACAACTGACCATAAAGGAGCACGAGCCTCGGATTCGCCCTCCGCAGTCAATAAGTAGTGAAGGGACGAAGTGGCCCTGGGACAGGGGAGGTAGGGAGGAGGAAGAGCAGGGCCAGGAAGGGGAGACACGCTGCAGGAGTCACCCCCGCGCACTGGTCTGTCAGCTCCAGGAGAAAAGAACTGGCCTGGCCTGACCGGCACCATAAAAGGCGAGGTGGAGGGAGGAGGATGCACTGAAGATCCCCTTTTAAGAGAAACAAACCCCACGGAGAGCTGCCTGAGCCACCAGCCCGGTCTTGGAGAGCTAAGACCTGGCCCTTGTGGTGGGGAGCGTAACTGCAGAGGGGGAAAGCCAGAGTCTGCAGACTTCCTAATCAGCTGGGTCCAGGCAAAATAGTTCCACTTGGAAGGGAAAACAAAAGCAAAGTGATCTAATGTAAATGAAGAAATGTAAGCCAGCCGAGCTCCAGTGGCTACCTCCCGGGAAGAGTCGAGAAGCAAAGCAGCAGCAAAACTTGAAACCATTCTGCTGAAGGCAAAAGTAACTGTGGGACAGACAGCCGGGATTGAATTTAGGTGCGAGGATACTGGGCACAGATGTGTACGAGGCCTGCCATCTGCCGGCAAGGCTTGGTACTGCTGGTTTGGCAAGCTCGGAGCTAGCGGATTAAGGCCAAGGATACTTTTATTCTATTTTGTAGCAACGCTGCTCAACATGAAGTACTAATAACATTAGTGTTAGGTCTCAGCATTACAACAAATATCAGATCTTGAACCTCTGACTTGTGTATTTCCCGTCTTACCATCTAAATCTGCATTAACTGCAGAATAGTCAGAGAATGTTCTGGTCGTGCGGTGGCCCGTGGGAGCAGGGAGCAGGGAGCTGGGATGGCTGACTGTGCGTCACGAGATGGCACCGTGGTAAATAAGTGTGTTCTATGGAGCACTGCGCGACAGTCAGCAGCAATAAACTAAGGGCCCGGCAACACGTAAAGGCATTGCAAAGTGGTGAAAGTGAGAAACGGGGTGAAATGTATCGAAGTGCCTAGAAACTTAAACAATCTAAGTACAGGAAACAATACTATGCATGATTCAGAAGGATAGAGTCAAAGACATAAATCGTCAAATAGGTATCGCTGGTGTGGGGGAGGGGGGCGGCAGAATGCAAGTGAGGATGAGAGATGAAAGGAAAAACCTGTTTCACAAAGCACATCAAGTGTTTTGTGCAGGCTGATGAGTGACCAGCATTTCAAGTCCAAGGACACCCCAAACAAAACACAAATGAACAGGCTGGAGTTACAACCAAATGTATTAGAAAAACAGGAGTGTCAAAGTCGGTCCCTCTCAGTTTCAGCCACTGTGGGCTATGGGTGTTCTGTCAGGGTCCTTCGTAAGCAGCTTCCTCTGAGATCTCCTGGGAGCCAGCCTCTGCGTGCAGCCTCCTTAGGGAGATACCTGGGTGCTTTCAGCTGTGACAATGGGCCTCAAAGGAGCTCAGCTGGGGATTCCCTGCTGCTTCTAGAATTCTCTTCCCTTGCCCTGTGAACTCCTCCTTCCAAAGGGGAGCTAGCTTGGGGTTGGGTTTTGGGCAGGAGAAGTGTACTAACCACCCAAGGCCTGTGTCTCTGCATCCCGGCCCCAGGTCCTTAGCAGCCCACTGCTTTCGGCTGGACTTATTTGATGAGGTAGGGTATGGGTGGGGGATGAAGATCAACTCTCTCATGATCAGGAAACTCAGATACCTGGAAAATCTTTCTCCTCTGAGGCCCTAATCATAAAATCAGTGTTTTCGAGTAATTAGATCCAGAGAGTAGAGGGCAAAGAGAGAGAGGGAAGAAAAGGATAAGGGCAGGAGGAGGGGGCTGATGGAAAATCAGGAGAATGATGCCTAGAACTCCAGGTCCAGGCTGGCTGAGAGACTACACATCAAGCAGAAGTGCATGACACATGTCCATCTCAATGGTAGCCAGTCTGACACGGCCATAGTCCTCTATTCCTCTGGACAGTGACCGGAGAGAAGCGATGGGAAAGCTCTCCCGCCTGAATACAGATGCTTTTGGCAAAGAACCTCCAGTCATCCTGTATACAAAAAGCTTGAGACTTGAAACTTACCGTGCAAATGATAGTTTGATCCGCGCTTGAATTTCTACCCATTCTTCCTTTGCCATCCTTCCACATCGCAGCAGCTCCTGGGAGAGTCTCTCTGCTTTTGTCAAATTCTCGGAAGCATCCTTAAATCTGAGTTGTGTTCAAGAAACTTTCTACTGAGTTCTAGATCCCAGAACTCCCATTTCTGGACATTATCGGTTCACACACCTCCCATCACCCTCCCTGCACTATCAGTTTTTGATTTGGTCTTGAGAATGGAAGAGAAATACCCTGGCTTCTATTTGTAAAGAGGCAAAAGGATACTTCTGAAGGGCGAGGAAGGCTCTCCCCATGGTGTGGAACAGCTCGATAGAACACCTGAACACATCTGTGTTGTCGCTGAAGGGAGGTGCGATGGAGTTGGTGAGGATCTCTTTGGCTTTTTCTGCATGTTTTTTTGCCTGCAGTGACATTCCTGTGGGGAGAGAAGAGGAAGTCTTGGTTTCTCTTTATCTCAGTTGGGCAAGAATAGAATCATCCACAGCCAAGGAATCTGATGAGGTCAACTTTGTGTCCTATCAAGCGGCATGTGGAGCTGTCACGGCTGCTCAGAACACTGTCACGATGATAAAACCAAAGGAAGGGATTTCACATATGGCACTCAAGACAAATTTCCCCCACAATAGCCTTTGTAGAACT
Source organism: Uropsilus gracilis (assembly GCA_004024945.1). NCBI lineage: Eukaryota > Metazoa > Chordata > Mammalia > Eulipotyphla > Talpidae > Uropsilus > Uropsilus gracilis. The sequence goes on along the minus strand of PVHY01004372.1, from coordinate 91,402 downwards.
AAAAGAATCAGAACAAGAGGGAGTTGAACAGTTTTTGGTTTTTTCATTGTTGTTGCTTTTTTATTTTTTGAGATTAGGTCTCGCTATTTTTGCCCGTGAAACTGCAGGCTCTCGTTGCCTGGAGTACCACACACTCAAGCAATCCCCAGCCTCAGCTTCCCAGGTAGCTGGGATTACAGGCACATGCCACCATGCCCAGCTATTTTTTTGGAACTAGGTCTCACTACGGGCCCCAGGCAGGACTCGAACTGCGATCCCTAGCCCCGGTCGCTTCATAGGCTAAAGCTTACAGGCACGAGCCACCATGCCTGGCCTGGGAGTTGAACAGTTTTGAAAGCTTACCAGGACCAGCCACAAAATATGTTCTAAATAATTATTTTTTAAACATGTAATACAAAGACCATGGCATTCTGGGCAGGAGAGGTGATATCTGAATTTTAAGCCTGGCTTTGTGACAGTAATCTGAACAGAGTGCTGAAAATTCCATCTTCAGCTCACTCATCTATAACCCTAGTGTTAGGGAGTTATTTCAATGTACTATTATATTGTGATGTTGACAAACTTTACAGACCCTATTCCAGTAAAGTCATGGACAATGTGCTACAAGCTCTTATTCCTACATGGGAACAGATCACTGTGCAATAAAATGAACAAACAGAAAGTTGGTGCCAGGAAGGAATTCCTAGTACCCTACTGCCCTCCCCTCCGTGGGCTAACTGCTTTGCTATAAGGGTGGCACTGGGAATGAGGCTTCTTTTTGCTCCCCCATAACCCTGTCCTTCCTCCACACACTCCTTCTACACCCTTCCACCCATAGCCATACACCCCTATATTACATTCTTCATTATACGACATAGTATTCCAGACATCTAATGAAGTGGTTGAAGTGGGAAGTACTATTTCTATAAAACAAACAAAAAATATTTTTCTTTTTTCTTTCTTTCTTTTTTTTTTGAGACTAGGTCTTGCTATTTTACCTGGGGAACCATAGGCTCACGTTGCCCAGGGTACCACAGACTCAAGCAATCCCCAGCCTCAGCCTCCCTAGTAGCTAGGATTACAGGTGTGCGCCACCATGCCCAGCTATTTTTTTTTTGAGACTAGGTCTCACTATGTTGCCCCAGGTGAGTCTTGAACCCACAGAATCAAGCAATTCCTAGTCTCAGCCACGCTCTAGGGCAGCGCTTAAAGGCACGTGCCACTGTGCCCAGCTTAAAAATTTATTTTTCTGATGGAGAAAATGTGAGGTCTGTTCTTCCTGTGGGAACGCTGACAGAATTCTGTCTTATTTTTTAAAGCGCCGATTTAATCAAGCTGCCCAAAGTGTATTAGTGCAGATGATGCATTCAACAGTATGAGAAGCCTGGAGGACATTCCTCTCCTCATGGAACTTGAACTCCATCTACAGGAGGCAGTGTGTGTTGGAGTTGAAGAACATGGGTGGAAAGCCCTGAATAAACTCCCCATGCCACCATAGACCTGGAAGCATGGGCTCAGCTGCTTTACTGGAAAGAGGAATAATCATGCAATTCCCTTCACAGTACTGTGGTGGAGAGGAAAGGAGATAACAGGGAAGGAGGTAATGTACAGAAAGCAGTTGACATGGACCTTAGTAAATAATAAGTATGGTTTACTTCAAATTGGGGAAGAAATACTGTCACGCAGAAAGGGAGCAGGTGATTGGTCAAAACCATCATTTTAATCCCAGATGCCAGGAGAAGAATACTGGCAGCCAAAACCTCAGTCTGAGTCTCCTTTCATTTTTTAACAGTGTGAGCTGGGACAAGCTCTTTCAACCCAATCTTGCTGCTTTTTATGAATCTAGGAAATAGGAGCAGAAACCGACGGACTAGCAGGGCAAGGTGGTGCATGCCTATAAGCACCAGCCTATGGAGCATGGCTGGGACTGGGGATTGTGGTTCAAGAAGCCCCCAGGGCAACAGAGTGAGACCTAGTCCCCCCCAAAAAATAGCTGGGCATAGTGGCACATGCCTGTAATCCCAACTACCTGGGAAGCTGAGGCTGGGGATTGCCTGAGTCCGTGGTACCCCAGGCAACATGAGCCTGTAGTTCCAGGGGCAAAAATAGCAAGACTTAGTCTCAAAAAAAAAAAAAGAAGAAGAAAGAAACTGATGGACTGATGGGCTCAGTCTGAGAGGAACTCACCTTTCAGCTGGAGGTAGCCCTGAGCCAGGTTAATATGCGCCTCGGCTAGTTTCCAGTGCGCATCACCGTAACAGATCCTGGTTAGCGCCATGCAGCGCACGAGCTCCTGGATGGCCTCTCTGTACTGTGAGGACAGAAGACAGGCCCACCGGTTAGTGGCTGAGGATGCCATGTCCCCTGGTGCAGATTAGCTGTCACCATGTGGTCTTTATCGACTGAGCAGCTACTCAATGCTATATGTGGTTGAAGCACTTGGAAGACATCGAAGAATAAAACAACAAAGAGCTGCTCCTTTGGGAGGGTGAAACGGACCAATACAAGAAATAAGCACCTTGCACAGTGCAGCTGAAGGCGAGAAGCATCATGGAATAAAGACAGAAATGAAAAGTATACCAGGCATGATCTTCCCCAGACTCCCCAGCTGCCCATCAAGGAATAGCAACGGATATTCAAGCACAGTATGTGTTAGTGGCTTACCCTTCCTTTGCAGCTGTCCTTTGCAGCATTGCAAACAAAGGCTACAGGACTTACACACCAATCTCCCAAAGGGAGGAAGAAGCATGTTTCTGCTCGTGGCTAGGACAAGAGGGATAGAGACCTCGATTTCCAGCTGCAGCTCAGCTCAGAGAAGCAGGAAGCTCCGAGCAAGGCTGGGAGTGTGGGAAATATGGCTGCAGAATTCCCTGACTCGCTTTCCATGGAGATGGGGTCGATGTCCCTCACCCTTTGAATCTGGGCTTGATGACTGCTTGACCATCAGAATGTGGTAGAAACCACGGTGCCCTGTTAGGGGCTGGTCTCATAGTCTCAGTCAGTTCCATCAAGGAAAAGGTCAATGCTCTTTCCATGACATCAGGTTCGTGTTACCTGGAAGAGCTCAAACTTCTGAACATGAAAATATGCATTTGTTTCTTGCCAAATATGAAATGTGATGATCTGGTCATTTATTTTATTTATTTATTTATTTATTTATTTGAGACTAGGTTTCACTATTTTTGCCTGCAAAACCGCAGGCTCATGTTGCTCAGGGCACCACGAACTCAAGACATCCCCAGCCTCAGCTTCCCAGGTAGCTGGGATTACAGGTGCTTGCCACCACGCCCAGCTATTTTTTGGGACTAAGTCTTGCTATGTGCCCCTGGTGGGACTCAAACCACGATCCCTGTCCCTGGCCGCGGCTTCCTAGGCTGCCACCTACAGGCATGCGCCACCATGCCCAGCCCTTGATCTGGTTATTAAATGATGACTAGCTGGTGGGCATATTTATTTAGAAATGGGCATTTCATACCCCCATCTTGCTGTCTAAGTACTATTCTCCACCGAGAGACCCTGAATCCACAGCTGGAACAATGAAAAAATCAGAAGAACCCTAGGAAGCTCATTGTGCCAGAAGTTAAGGTGAATGGGGAAGTGTCAAGGACTCAGAAGCCAGCCTGCAGCGGTGAGCACCGACTAATATGGCACCGTCTGAGCTCAGACGATACTCATGGATTTAATACACCTGAAAAATATGATTTCCTGGCCGCAGAAACAAGTGATCAAGTGTGATGCAGGAAATGCGCACCTTAGAAAGGAACGCCAGCAAGAAATGCTGAACAAATGCAGTGATCTGTGACTCACCATTTGACAAGCAGCAGGGGATAAAGGATGAGGGGATAATCGACAGCTGCTCAAGCCATGAGGAATAGGAGACAGGTATACAGTCTCAGAGGCGTCATCCCAGAAAACACTTGGTAATGACAAAGAGGAGAACAGCACTCAGAGAGTGGAGAGAAAGCTCTGAACACTTCACCCAGTCATCAAGTTGGCACTGTCGTGGCTAACAAGCAGGCAGTGCGAGGGTCCTAAGCCTCGTCTCTGGGATTCCTGCTCAGATGCAGAAAATAGACCTGGCCGTAAGAAGCACGCTGACTGCTTCAGTCCACAGGAGAGGCAGCCGCTAGCTTTTCACCTGTGCTCAAAGCCTCAGGACTGCAGGAGATCCTCCTTGTGTAGGATTCTGGTTCGAGAAAGTCAGGAAGTGTGTACACGCCCCCTGGCTTTCTCCCTCCCAGTCCTCGCTAGGTCCCACTGCTTCACATTTTTAGTTTCCTGCCCTAAGATCTCAAGCGGCTCAGGCCTGCACGATGTCTTACCAGGAATATTGCAAATACCCTCCGAGCCAAGTTGGCCCTTTCTTCCGGTTTGGCTTGCTTTTCATTCAGCTCCCACATGGCTATCCAGAGCTGAGTGATCACTCCAGAAGCTCACACATGCTCACACCACTGTCCTGTTTATACTCCTAGGATGGTCTCCAGTGCCTCGAGGAGACATCAGAACTCCCTTCCAAGGTGCTAAACATCCTCGAGGCCCCAGCGCTGTCCATAATCCAACCTCATTTGCGGCCTTGTGCCACCAAATCCTGCATCCCACACAGCTCCTGGTGTTCCCCAAACAGACTGTGCCCTCCCCCAAGACCTTTGGCAATGGCTCCTGTCTATCTGCTACCTCTGCCTAGAGCACTGTTGGCCTTTCCCTCATGGAGTCAACTCCTCAGCACTAGAATCAGTATCATACAAGTAACCACCAGCCCCACAAGCTTCCCCTAGTTGCTGTGGTTCCACCAAGCTCTGTTCATTGCCCACCCCTCCTTGCCTCACTGCATCTATATCATGATGCAGTGACCATCACAGAACTTTCCACACTGACCATCAATATCTGTGCCCCTGTCTATCTTCCCAACCAAACCAGGAGCCCCTCTGAGGCCAAGGCAGAAGCTTTCCATCAACGCCCCCAGTACTCACAGCCCCTGGCACATAGCCAAGTGGGAGGGGTGGGGGGGTGAGGGTAATGAATGAATGAACACAGGGCATGAGCCATAAAACATGGTAGAGAAATGCACATTGAATGAAGAAGCCAACAAGTCAAATTTCGGAGGAGAGCCTGAAAAGAAGTAGGCAGAAAACAAGATGAAAGACATCTCCAAAAGCACACTAGGAGAGCAAAAGCTTACTCTGCCTTGTGCTGTGCTGCAGGATAAATTTAGCACAGGATAAGCTTATCACTGACCAATCAGAAACAGCCGTGTTAGGTCAAACCTGCAACCAGCCGTCCAGTGCATGCCTGGAAGAGGCCAGGGTAGACTGGCGTGTTCGTGTGTGCATTCATTCAGCAAACAAACACAGGCTGTGCTTGGCGGTAGGAGTGCTGCCCCCACTGAAACTATGATTTTTTTAAAATTTTTAAAAAATTTATATATATATATATATATATATATATATATAAATATATCTCACATCTTTGTGTTCCCCAGGGTTCATTCACCACCTCCCCTCCCTCCCTAACTGCTCCCACTCATCCCACCCCCACACCCCCCGAGCTGTGTACTTTAGTTTGGTTGTTAGCTTGTTTTGACTTTTCCTCCTGGTCTTTTGTTTGTTTTCCCATGCCCCATATATTAGTCAAACCATTTGGTTTCTGTCTTTTTTCTTTCTGACTTGTTTCTGCTAATATGATTTTCTTCTAGGCACATTCATGTAACCATATATTCTTCAAATTTGTCATTTTTAATTGATGAGTAATATTCCCTTGTGTATCTATACCACATCTTTTTCAGTCATTTATCTGTTTGGGGACATTTGGGCTGTTTCCATGCCCTTGTATAATTATAAATAGTGCTACAATAAATAGCTGAGCATAGGTGTCCCTTTGTATAAGTATTGAGGTTTCCTTTGGGTAGATTCCTGGAACATGATAAAGATGCTTTCTCCCTGATTCCCTCACACCCAGCTCCCGAGCCCAGGGTGTGACCAAAATGTCCTACTTCTCTGTTACTGGAGGTTAGGCACAGGAAAGCAAGCTCCTTACTTTGTGACAGCTCGAAAAGGACTCCGCTTTCTCTTCACAGAGGTGAAGTTTCTCACGAGGAGGCTGGAATAGAGCCGTCTGAAGCAGCTTGTTTGGGGTCTTCTTTCCAGGCGCTAGGCTGACGGCGCCAACAATTTCATCTAGGTGGCTGGATAGGTGGGATTCCTGGGATTCGTGCATATTTCTAGGAACATTGTCCTCTAAGTTTGAAATAAGAAAAACAATGGTGTTAAATGATCATTCATTCCCAGAGTTATTTTCCATAGAGACTGAGGTTCGAATCTAGAGCAGTTTTGATCATCTATCCTTGATTTCTTTGAAGTTAGTGGCATTGTATCCAAATCTCCTTCTTCCCTGCTTCCCTTTCCTCCTCTCTTTTCTCCACAGTAGGAATCAGCTGAACCCAAACAGTTCCCAAAGAGCCTGAATTCAGTTAGCAGAATCCTACAACTTTGAATGACCTTGAGACAGGAAAAGCAAATACTGTTCTTTAACTTTCACTTCTCAGTACAAAGTAGCACATGAACCAGATTTATCCACTTGCCTAAAATAACCTGATAACCAATAAGAAAATTAAAAAAAAAAACAATAAAATTATTCACAGACAAAAGTTATGAAGTTTTCATTGCAAAAGATAGGACATCAGACACAAGACAGTGATTCCTGAGAGAACACTGAAAACATTTAAACAGGGAGACCCATGATTGCTAGGCATCCAAGACAACTTTGTAAAAGAGGAATAGAGTAAGAACTCTAACAAAATTTTTTATCAGGATTTATAAAATGATGGTAATCAAGGCAGTTTGGCATTGCTGGCAAGTTAGATAAATAGATCAAAATGACTATTCCTCTCTTTATGTACATATGTATGTATGTATGTATGTATGTATGTATAAAAAATACATGTGATTGTTGACAAGTTGCGAAGGCAACTTTTGAAAAAAGGATAATCTGCTCAGCAAATGGTTCTTGGTATTCTCATGTAAAAACAAAATGAAACAAAATTTAAAAGTTATCCATTCACACCCCACAATTAACTGTAAATGGAACTTATACCACTTAAAGAAAATTCTTACCCAAGTTAAAAAAATATTTTCTAGATATGACACGTTAAAAAAATCATTGCAAATTGGCTCTCCTCAAAATTAAACACTTCTGCTCTTCCTAAAAAACATGAAAAGAATGAGAAGATAAGCCACTGTTGGGAGAAAATATTTACAAAACATTTATCTAATAAAAGACTTGTATCCTGAACATACAGAGAATTCTTCAAACTCACTAAGAAAAACAGGTAAAATATTTTAACAGTTGTATCTTGATATATCAAAGATCTATTAATGATAAATAGACACATGAAAAGTCATTTAAACTTTTTAGTCAGTAGGAAAATGCAAACTAAACCCACAGTGAGATATCACTCACATCAATTAGAATAGTTAAAATTTAAAAACCTGACAGTGACAGGTGTTGGTGAGGAGGTAAAACAACTAGAACTCTCATGTCTGATAGACAAACAGAAAATGAAACAACCCGCTTGGTAAACAATTGGGCAGTTTCTTAACAAGTACCCACCTAAAGATGATTCACTCATTTCAATCCCAGGTATTTACATAAGAGAAATGAAATATTATGTCTATACACAAATGTTCATAGAACTTTTACTATTAACATCATAAACTAGAAATTACCTATATATATAATCATCAATATAGTTAAATGAATAAACAAACTGTGTGACAACTATACAAGAAAATACCACTCAGCCATAAAAAGGGAGAGATATGCAACAATATGGGAATCTCAAAGTAGTTGTGCTGAGAGAAGTCAAACAAAAGAGAGTATACTACTGTGTGATTTTGCTTATATAAAGTTTTAGGGAATGCACATATAAGTGTATAGTGATCAAAAGGAGATTCCTGATTGCCTGGAATATTACAGTCCATTTGATTGGAGAAAATTCAACCAATGACAGAGAAAACAAAGCATCTCAAGTAGAATGAAAAGCTAGCAAAGGATGGAAAGGTGCAAAGTGAAATGGCATTAGGGATTCTGGCAGATGTTTCAGTTTGGTGGTTGTGTGTGGAGTGGGAGACATGGATCCCAAACAGCATTTGCCACATGCTGCAGCCACAAGAAAGAAAGAGAAGGAAGGGTCATTGATAAAGATGACCAAATAGGTGGGTAAGCACATATTGGCGCCACAAAAGGAGGGATCTATGTTCTATATCTAAATATGGATATATTTTTTTAGCCTCCATTTTCTCAAGACTTTAATGAAGTATAATTTCTTACAAACACACCGCAGAGGTGTAGAGCATGCAACATGTTTCCAACATGTTTCTGACCATAAGCTCCTCTTTTTGTGGAAGGCCTGTCAGATCTTATGCAACTGGTATTTTTTGAGCATGATTTGGAAAACCCTGAGGTTGAGGATGTGTAGAAGGCTAATGCTGGATTTAGAAGACACTGATTTTAGGCTAAGCATTGGATTAATTTATTTGGCAGGTAGCCCCTAAAGATTTTAGCAGGAAAGAGAAATTAAAATGATCCACTGAAACTGATCTATAATTAGTACACAGATGTTATAATGGAAACCACAGGAGGCAGAGTGCACACTGATTTTTCAAACTTTAGTAATTCTAGTACCATCTTAATGATTTTTAGCAAATCTGTATTCTGTCTGCACTATTACATTTTTCTTTAAATCCATACACTCTTTTTTTTTTTTTTTTTTTTGAAACTAGGTCTTCCTATTATTGCCTGTGGAACCGCAGGCTCTCGTTGCCCAGGGTACCACAGACTCAAGCAATCCCCAGCCTCAGCTTCCCAGGTAGCTAAGATTACAGGCGCGTGCCACCACACCCAGCTATTTTTTTGGAACTAGGTCTCGCTACGGGCCCCAGGCAGGACTCGAGCTGTGATCCCTAGCCCCGGCCGCTTCATAGGCTGAAGCTTACAAGCACGAGCCACCGTGCCCGGCCTTTAAATCCATACACACTTTAAGGATCTACTTACTTCAATCTCACCCTGAAAAATCATAACTGACATGGGTTTGATTTGTTTTCTCTAATCCACATTAAGATAAAAACACAGTATCAATATTTTCAAAGTTTTTCTGTGTTCCATATAACTGCACTTTAGGCATCACCAAATGGAAACTCTAAATTTGAGATCTATTTCAACCAATTTTGTATGATCCACCAGCAAAAGTTTCATCATATCACTTTCTATACTTTATATTCTGACCAAGTAGGTATATTTCCTAAAAATAAAATTAGAATATTCTGTATGTTTCTTAAAAGATCCCCCCCTTGCCACAGTTTGTATACATCTTAGTAAATAGCATAGTCCTGAAGGTAACCCTTATCACCAGCTGAAAAAAACTCACTGACTAAGCATGTTCCTACAATGAACTTGTAGAGAATGAATTCAGATGCAGAGGTTCCCGAAAAGGAATCACGGTATTCTAAGTTACAAGCTGTTTGTATATAAAAATTAAAGAAGGGAGATGACAAAGACTGATTGACATTCTCATCTAGAATAGGGGTTAGAACACTATGGGGACAGTCCAACTCCTGTACACTGCCTGTTTATTAATAAATAAAATTTTACTAGAACACATTCATTTATATGTTTTCCATGGCCTTTTTTTTGAAACTAGGTCTTGCTATGTTGCCCAGGGTTGTCTCAAACCCAAGGACTCAAGTGATCCCTAGCCTCAGCCTCCCAGATAGTTGGGATTACAGGCACACGTCACCACACCCAGCTTCTATGTCACTTTCTCAGTAAGACTGCAGAGGTAAGTATTTGCAACAAAACCCTATAGTTCTCAAACCCTAAAATATTTACTATGTTGTCCGATACAGACTCTTGCCGAGTCCAGAATACAGTGAAGTCATGGGCAGAAGCAGAAAGATAAAGGGGAATGGCTATTTTGTTAAGACAATTTGGTCTTTGACAGATTGAATTTGAGACTGTGGGAGAAATTAATAAAAGGAAGTTCAACTTAGAAGTTACAGAAACATGACTAATTCTGAGTTACTTCTTTTCAAAGAGAATAGTTTTCCCTGTACTTTTTTAAGCCTTCGCCTATGTAGGATTCACGATGGCTAGAGGTAAGCGTGAAGCAGTGAGACAGGGCAGAGTTGTCAAGTGTTAAAGTGTGTCCACTCCTTAATCATCCAAAAATAAAGTTTTACACTTTGGCCAAGAAGGAAAAAAGCTGGAGCTTCTTCTTTCTTCAGAAAGCAATATAGAATGGAAATGTGAGGCACAGAGGTCCCTATTTTATATACAAGACCAATGAAGCCGGGAGAAGCTGAATTATCCTGTCTTCCAACAACTTGCTGGTTTTCCACCACATCACCCTGCCTTTCATTGACCACATTCTATAGCAGTGGGAAGCAAACACTTTTGCCCTGGAAACCTAAGACTACAGTCCTTAAAGTACTCATATGGAAAGAAACAACACTGTCATTAAACTAGGGCTTGCCAGCATGGGTACCATCCTTTCCCAACTTCAGAGATTGATTACATAGCAAAATGTGCATCCCTGAATCAATGAAATGAGAGTTACCTGCCTGGCTTCTGGAAATATTTCAATAAATGACCTTGTTTTAAGTAAATATCTGTTTCACTATATGCTGCATCATATAGTAAAACCTTCAGTAGAAAGGGAAACTCTTCAGTTCACTTACTTGGAGTTACACGCTTATCATCAGTCACTTTTCTTTTCTTTGTAATAGCCATGGCTGGCATTTAACTTTCCATTAGAAACGAGCCCAGCCACACACTTTACCCTCTTTCTGCCAGCCTAGGGTTCAGCTGCTCAAGCCCCTCTTCATGCCCACAACTGCCAGTTAGACATACCCAATCAACTGATGCTAGTCCTTCTGCCAGACCTGACCAGCAGAATGCTGAAGAGCATGACAACCTCCAGATCAAAGTGGAGAGAAAGAGGTCAGAAGTGGGGTCTCAGGCTTCCATTTCAAAAAAGGTGATGTTCAAAAACTAAATAACTGGAAGAGCAGAAGGACCAACCAATCTGTGCAGATGGTACCTATGCTGGAGCTGGGTTCAGAAAGTCCCCTGCTGTCCTAGAAGTTGTTAAAATTTGGGTGCTGACTTGTGGGGAGATATCGGGAGACTTGAGGGTGGGGCAGAAGCTCTCAGGTCAGTGGTTCTTAGGAAATAACTACCGTTTTGACTATATGAGAGTGTAATAGTTAAAAACAACCTTGTCCATGTGTAGAATGAAACCCCCATAAGCTGCAAAATGGAAAAATATCCTAGAAAAGTACAAACTCCCAAAATGGAAAAGGATGTAACAAATCTGAAGTTGAGAAATGTAATTAGGAATTTAAAATATTTACATAAAGTTAAGCCTAGATCCAGAAGACTTCAGATGGAGGACTCACAGTCCCCATTTTTATAACTTTTTACAAAAGTACAGTAATCAAAATAGTGAAGTATTAGTATAAACACTGTCATATAGATCAATGGAATAGAATTAAGGGTCCAGAAATAAATCCTTACAATAATAATTAAAATAGCAACTATATCATCAATGATAATTAATTATTAATAATATAAGTATTTAATTACTTAATCATTAATTATAATAATACTGGTTAAATAATTAATGACAAAATTGCTAAAATAATTTGATGGGGAATGAACAGTCTTTTTAATGAAAAGTGCTGGAACAATGGAATAGGAACATGTGAAAGAGTAAAGTCAGACTTCTATGTCACAACACATTCAAAAATTAATTCCAGCTGAATCAAAGACCTAAAAGTAAGAGCTAACACAATAAAATTCTGAAAAAACATAGGACTATAAATGAACTTGGGTAAGTAAGGTTTCTTAGCAATAACACCAATAGCACAAGTGGTAAAAGAAAATTTAGGTGAGTTGGACTTCATCAAAATAAAAGACATTTGTTCTTCAAAGCAAATCATTCTGAAAGGTAAAGGGCAATACATAAACTAGGAGAAAATATTTGTAAATATATATGCAAATGTTTTCGAATACATCATTTACCTAATAAAAGACTTTCATCCATAGTATGTAAATTAAAAAAGTACAACATTACAACCCAACTCAAAAAACAGACAAAGCTGGGTGTGGTGGCATACACCTGTTGTCCAAACGCTGGGAGGAAAGAGGCTTGGGATTGTTTGAGTTTGTGGGTTCAAGACTACCCCAGGCTATATAGCAAGACCTGGTCTCGAAAAAAGCTGGGCGCTTTGACAAGCACCTATAATCCCAGCTACCTGGGGGGCTGAAGCTGACGATTGCTTGAGTCCATGGGACCCCAGGCAACTTGAGCCTGTGGTACCCCGGGGGCAACGTAGCAAGACCTAGTCTCCCAAATTTGAAGACATTTTACCAAGTATGATAAATGAATAGACAAAAACACATGAACAGATGCTCAACATTATTAGTCATTAGGATAAAACAAATCAAAACTACAATGATAAGCACTTCATAACCACTAGTGTATGACAATTATCAAAAAGACATGAAGAAATGTGGAGGAACTGAAATCTTCATACACCACTGATATAAGATAAAATTCTACAATTGCTTTGGAAAGCAGTTGGGTAATTCTTCAAAAAGCAAAACACAGAATTACTGTATGACTTAGCAATTCCACTCCTAATTCTATGCACATTAGAATTAAAAATATTTACACAAAAACTTGTACACAGCTTCAAAACAGCAAAATTTGCAATAGCTAAAAATGGAAAACTATTTTTTTGTACAATGGAATACTACTTGGCAACGAACAGGGATGGAGGAGTACTTAAACACAGTACAACAAAATTAAATCTTGAAAACATCATGCTATTTGAAAGAAGTCAGGTTTATGATTCCAATTATAAATGTCCAAAAAAGCCAAATCTACAAAAAGAGAAAGTTTACTTAATAGTGATTGTCTGGGCTGGTGGTGGTAATGGGAAATGCCTGCAATTGAATACAAGGTATATTTTTAGGACAGAAATTTCTTACAGTTGGAATATGGTGATGGTTGCAGAACTCTATAAAATTTTTTTAATTATGAAATTGTATCTATCCTTAAAAAAGAGTGAGTTGTTTGTAATAAGTCATACTTCTTTAAAGCTACTGAAAAATAGTTATGAAACCACAATACGATTTAACATGTATTTCTGATTTACAATCATCCTAAGACTACAAGACTTTTGATAGATGGGGTAGCCGTAGATAGTGTGGTAGAACCCTCAAAATTGTGAAAATTACTCTTAATATTTTGGCCCCACAAAGGTATAGATCACATTCATTAGTACCTGGCACACAGTAGACATCAATATCTATGTTTACTGGATGTGCAATTAACTACATTTACAGCATTATTTTCTCCCTAACACTTAATCCATAAAAGTCAGAGTATTTTGTTTTAACTTAGACAAACATTAAATAAATGAATAAACCACTAATATTTCCAAGGAAAAACCTATTAACAAATTTATTCCTTGTTCCAGACCCCATTCGTTTAGGAGTAGGGGCTGACAATGGAGAAAGAGAGTGAAACTGTCTGATCCACAGAGTCACTCAGAGACCCAGGGTCCTATATAGCAATAGGAGTCATGGCAGATAAAGAGAAATTGGAAAACTATGAATAAAAGAAAGAAACTAAAGATGAATATTTCATCACCATTAGCCAGAAGTGATGTGGGTCACTTTTATTTGCTTTCCTAACTGCAAAGAAAGCTAAACTATGCAGGAGAGTAAAAGAAATACCTAGCGACCATAGCAATCAGCGGCATCAAAGTCATCTGTATGGGGGGGGGGGGAGGATGTGGAAACTTATCTCAGAGTTATTTTCCATAACCAGAGATCCCTCTCCATCTACCTAATTAAGAACCACTGATATTCAGCTTAGGATGGATGAACTTCATTTTCTTTGAAAGAGTTTTGAAGCAGGAGAGAAATACCCTAGTCAATGTCCCTGAAGCACTTTGGGTTTTTGGAGGAGGAGCTGGTTTTTAATTCACAGCTGCTTGCCTAGTACTAGGCTAACGTCTGGTACATGGTGGCAGATGTGGAACTGAGTTTTGTTTTGGAAAAAAAAGACAGGTGAAAACTTACAGTCAATAAGAGGATCCGCTGTCCTCTCTAGGTATTCTTCAGATTAGGCTGTTTTTGTTTCTTTTTATTTAAATTCCCTCAATCCAGTTAACATGTCCCAGAACCAAGTGACACATTTAAATACTGAGTGAAAAGAAACAAAAACTGAATCAATGTGAACAATCACATTTTGGTTTCAATTGTGCCACAGCCACCTCCACATCTAATGAAATTTGTATTTACATTGTTGAATAAAAAGTAAGCTCAATGCTTTAGAAGACTAGAGGTTTACTAAGCAGCATGGTTCACTGTGCCCCAGTCCTCACCGGGAAAAGGACATTACTCCAGAAGAGACTAAAGGGCAAACATGGATCAGTAACAGAGGGGAGGAGGTAATTTAGAAGGCATACCCAAGGGGAACAACAACCATACAAAGATGACTGAAGTTGTATGACACTAAAAGTAAATAAACTAAAAAAAAAAAAAAAAAAGAGATTTACATGCATTTAAATGCACTGAGATTTATACTACATTGGAGAAAGGTATTTGGCTAATAGTCCTCTTAAGAGAAATGCACCAATTTATAATCCAATATTTAGACTCTTAGTTGCCAGCTTTTGCTCTGTTAGGTTTATTTTCTGCAAATATTACTTTCATAAGGTTTCGCCTCTATTCAAAACCTCAGAACAACTCCTTAATTGTGGAATTGACTCTTCAAGTAACTCCTTGTGCTTTTTATTTTAAACCAAAGTCCTCAAGTGACCTTTTTGCTTCTGCTCACACTGATCTGAATTCCTGAGGTGCCCACAGTTTACAACAGTCCTCTGTGTATCAGAGCTGTACAGTTATAATTGAAATGTTTTGAGCTTCAAAATCGCAGCTTGAGATTGGCATCTGGAGGGATGTAGTTTATTATTTTATATCCCCATTTATGGATTAACAAAGGCCACTCAAGAAGTACCACTGCATGTATTAATTGAATTAAATGTTTGAGGAATACTTTGAAATTATCATATTGGGCTGAATCCTGAAAAAAAATTGCTATTTCAAGTAAAAGTTTTAATATAAGGTGTCTTGTTTATCAATCTTAATTTTCATGGCTCTTATGCTTTAGTTTTAATGAGAATATAATTTTTGAAAATATTACTATTTTTCGAGAACTTATCTTTCTATAAAACACAGATTGTGCTTCAAACATTACGTTTTACTCTGTCCCTGAATTTTCTAATTTACAAATATACACAAAACTTGAATCCAAAGAAGATTCTAATTTTCTCATATCTTTTAATATCAATCATGCTCGGTATGATTATATACACACAGAAAATGTTAATTTCATTTAAAAGTTACAATGACATTACTAAGTGTATCTCTGAACCTATATTAAAGCAACAACAATAACTACAACTTCTTAGGCGATACAGTATTACCTTGTTCCCTTTACCATTCAAAAATATGAGAATAATCTGGGAATAATGTTCTTTCAAACTCACCCTAAAGAGAAAAACACCCTCTGAAAACTTCTCTTCTTGCCACTCTTAGGTCGCGCCTGTATTTAATCTGATTTCCTGTGACATTTACAAATTTAAACTAGCAAAAACTCCAAAAGTTTCTTTAAACTCTCAAATCTCTGTGTCGTAAAATCCTTTGTCCATTTACCCAGCGCGCGGGAGAGATGCTCAGTTTCTGTTTCAAGCGAATTACAAAGTTGTCTCGACAGCCAGGTTTGCCAAGTTTGCCAAGTTTGGTTCCGTCTATATTGGCTTGGCGATTCTTTGTACAGATATATAACCATGAAGAAGACTAAAGTAATGAATCCCAGACGGATTCAGAGCAGCCTTTTCCCGTAAAGCAACCTGGTGCCTCCCAAAACTCCAGGCAGGAGAATGATAGGACACGCACCAATAGGGAGTGGAGAAGAGTATTCTGTTCAAGTTTGCAACCCAATCCTTAGGGGCCAGAGGTGGGAATTTTAAAAATGAGGGTTGCCTTTTCCTCGGCATTTTCTTAAAGTGATATTGCTGCCCGTTGACGCCGAAGTTTGTCAAAGATTGCAAATATCACTACAAGATTTGTGAATAGAATAATCCCGTCTTTCCCCTTGTTTTGAGAAAGACAAAATGAAAAAATTATCACTGCACAAATTTAGAGAACCGTAAGGGCGGTCATAGGATACCATACACAGAAGTGGCTACTTTTGTGTCAATTCCAGGAGGTTGAAGTTATTTTAAGATGATTTCTTTTTCATAGCCAAATAGGTTAAATCAGTGCGTTAAAATATTTCGTTTTTAAATAAATGAAAACTAAGAGGCTCATACTGATGACTTAAATAACTTTTATTATTCATCCTTTTTAGTCTTCAAAATGAGGGGCAATTCTCATAATTTAGGTGGATTCTTAATACCCTATAGATCTCTTTTTACACAGCTGCAGGTATCTTTATCTTAAGTTCAGCAAAAATTCCTAGGTACGACAAATTCTTAGGTAATTCGAAACCTACAGTCTTTGAAGTACAGGACGTTTACAATGTCATACTCAAGCAGCTTCAGATCAGATTTAATAAATGGGTAAATATCAAGTATTTCATAACTCACTTTTATTTTAGCGTAGGCAGTATTTAAGATAACTGATCTTTCTGGATTATTTATATCTAACAATGTGAACCTGGTTACAAAAATCGAGGTTGCCTGATAGTGAACCACTAGAAAACTAACCATCGAGCTTTCCAAAGAATAAGTAACAGCAGTTCCACAAGAAATTTAAAAATAAAAGTTTTTTTTTTTTCCCCCCAGAAGGGAAGTTGCCCTATTAACAAACAGGGTATTTGTAAGTTTGGTTTTGAAATATGCCCCACCAAGGCTTGGGATTGAACAGCAAGTCACCGCCTTTTGATGTCTTCTTTTGTAAACATATCAATTTTTACCTTTTCAGTTTGATGGACGGCCTGGTCAGTCAGGACAGGAACCGCCATATTAACTCTAATAAATCGCGATTGTCCTGTTTGGCTAGTTTCACAATAGACCTTAGGTATTTTAAGGGCCAACACGAGGTTGCCCTATCATTTTTGGAAGACCACCGTGCTTCGTGAGCCTTTAAATTCCCTGCTTCGGTCTAGGACTCGCTAGCTAATCTTGGCCATCTACATAAACCCCGGGCCTGAGGTCCTCCTGGGTCAAATGAGTGCCGAATATTCGTGTCACCGCTGTGGGGTTGAGGGAGATGACCTATGCACAGCCCCTAGAACGCTGCCTGGTACACAATAAACCTCGCAGTGATTGTCGTGATCCCTCCAGCTATGTACTAGATGACAGTACGGATGACCGAATGAACGTGCGAACGAAAGAATGGGTGACGGACTGTTCCCTGACGTTTAGGTCACTGTCCCTTCAAAATACTAAGTAAAAACAGTCACTTTTCTTGACAACACATTGGCCCCTGCGGAAGCGGAAGCCGGGTCGAACAGTAGGCAGGCCCGTCCGCAGGAAGTGGAGCTCTCGGCCAATAGGCGCTCCGGTTGGAAAATGAGCCTCTCGTCCGACCTATCGGAAAGCCGTGAGAACAAGGGCGAATTATCGCGAGATTTCGTCTTTCTCGCCGAGGCTCTGTTTTCCCCTAACCCTCTGTAGTGCGCGTTCCGCCCTGCCCCCCGTCGCCCCGCCCCCCGCCGCCCCGCCCCTCGCCGCCCGCGCCTCGCCCCTCCCCGCCCTGTCCGCCGGCCCTCGGCTTGCGGTCCAGCGCCGCCTGCGCCCTGGAGCGCTGGCTCCGCCGGCGCCGAGGTGAGTGCGGCCGTCCGCCCTCGGGTGGCTCAAGGGGCGAGGCCCCTAGGCCCGACCCCTGGCTCCCAGGCCCTGGCCGGCAGCAGTGCCCGGGCCGCGGCGAGTGGACGGCGGGCCCATCCAGGCCTCGGCTCGCCCCCGCGCCCGGGCCCTCCTCGCCGTCGGCGGTCAGAAAATCCCCAGGCCGAGTCTGGGAGCTCGCTGTCATCTGGCCCGCACCTGCCAACTGTAACGACCTTCGTGTTTGGGTCACTCGGGCAGAACGGCAGGTGTTGCCTGAGACTCGTGCCAGCAGTTCTTAGTGCTGAAAAGAAATAACCTGTTGTAAATGCTTGTAGATGCAGCGCTTCAGTCTCCGATCAGTCTCCAATATCGGGACACTGGAGACGATATCCTACCTAATACAGGAGCTAGTCCAACGATCTCCTTTAAAAGTGCAATTTTTCTTAAGAGGGAAGGGTTTGTTTCTTAATACAGTGGGATTGGTTTCAGAAACCAATCAGAAACCTCCCGTGGAGGTGCAGTTGTATACAGTTAAAAACTAGTATACCCCTGGCAATTCAACTCTCCATAGGATCTAGTGAAGGGGTTTTCCCTATGGAAATTTCCTAGTAAAAGCTGTGTAGTGCCATTGATTGCCGCTGGGAAAACCATAGTATTATTGATTACTAGCAGCTTTCAGATTCCATTTGCGGAGGTTTTCGCTCCCAAACTGCTTTGGTAGCAAGATGCAATTTACCAGGGTGTGATGATGATGTTCTTTAAGACAACCAATCCTAGGCAGAGGATTCCGAAGGAACCGCAGGTTATGTGAATTCTCTTACTGGGTCTTTCATGAATATGGGGTTTGGATACAGTTGTGCTTGCTCGTTTTATATTTGTGTAAGTCTTGTCCACCCTGTAAGTGATAGGAGGGAAAGGCTGCCTCAATTGAAGTGTGGGGAATACTTCATGCTGGGGTGGGGTAAAGGCTTTGGCTCACTGTACCTGCTTTGTCATTTCTGGCAGGTTACTCACAGAAAAACTGGGTTTCTCTTCAGTGAAATAATATCCATTTCAATGCCCAGTTGTAAGGGTTAGGGAGAGACATTAGTGGCACATAGTATATAGCATCTACAAACTGACCTTTTAGAGAATGAGAAAAAATCTACCTTGCAGTATTACATGTTCCTCTTTCATCTCTTCATTGACTGTTTAGGGATCTATTTAAGTTTGGGAGTCAGTAGTTTTCTTATTTAGATACAGTGTAAGAAACTCCTTTTCTTTCAAACATTTCGGATTAAAATGTGTGGCATTTTCTTAAGATGGAAGGGTTATGTTTGTTTTTAGTGATAATAAAGTGGATTGGTGTTTAGGAAACACCTGAAAGGCAGATGTAGCCAAGTGATGCCAAAAGGAATACTTATGTCCTCAGGGGAGTTGTCTCTTGGCTTGGTTGATAGTAGGCAGATTACAAGGAGTCATACGAAGGCAAAAATCAAAGATCTCTCGAAGAATAACCAAAGAGTGTTTTGGGGCAGGGGGTGATTTTTATATTGAAGCCTTAAGGATGATGAGACAGTGCTCTCCAGGCTAAGATGACAGCAGTCAGTGGTGGGGAAAGTGGACACTTTCAAGGGTTAGAAAAACCTGGGTGAGAAGCCCGGGAGGACCCTGCCAGAGGGGACTGGAGGAGTGGGTCCTGAATGGCAGGTGACCCGTTTCATTTCTAAATAAGTGAAATGCTTATTGTGGAGGGAGCAAGTGTACCTGAGAGGGACTGACATTTTAAAAGCCTCCCTGCTGAGTGATTAATATTTGATTTGGAAAGTGGCTAACATTTGGATTAACATTTGTAAAGTGGACAGCAAGACCAGGATTGCAGCTGATCCCACCGGAGATGGCAGTGGCTTTTGGTTTTGACCAAGACATATGGATGGACTTGAGATATAGTTTGGAGACAGAAACCCGCTGGCCAGTGCTTGGAAGTGGTGAATGATAGAATCCTAGCTTTTCTGCTTGAGCAGCTGGGTGGATGGTGTCTGCTTTTTACCTGAGCTGGGAAAGACTGGGGAATATTCCTAGCCAGGCACTGTGGGGTGTGCCTATAAGCGACAGCTTTTGGAGTCGCGGCAGGGTCTGGGGATTGTGGTTCGAGTCCCGCCAGGGGCAACACAGTGAGACCTAGTCCCAAAAACATAGCTGGGCGTGCTGGCATGTGCCTGTAATCCTAGCTACCTGGGAAGCTGAGGCTGAGTATTGCTTGAGTTCGTGGTACAACAGACAACATGAGTCGGTTCCACAGGCAAAAATAAGGAGATCTAGTCTCAAAAAAAAAAAAAAAAAAAAGACTGGGGAAGATTCCGATTAGTGATGAAAACCAGATACACTCTTGTGAATGTGTTAAGTTTGAGGTTCTCGCGAGACATCTAAACTGCTTCCAGTTTCTTATGTAAGTGAGTAATTACCTAGAAAGCGTCTGTCTCCACGCAGGATCATAGATACTGTTTCTAGTCTAGTTCCCTTTGCTCTACAGATGAGAGACAAGATATAAAAAGATTAAATATCTTACCCTTATGATGTGAAGGTCTCATTAAAGTAGGTGAGTAGGTGGAGTAGATATAGGAAAATACTGGATTTGCATCTTGCTTTAGGATGTTATTGAATATTCATCTTCTCTATCCCTTTAAAATGGCAAGTACCGTCTTTATGAGGTAGGAATTTGAGTTCGCAAATAATAGTGCCAAAAAGTGCCTCTTTGACAGCAGGCGTTACTCTGTTTTGCACCAGCTTCTTGTTAATTCCCAGTGAAAATAATTTGCACTCAGAAAAAAAATTTTTCTTTGGAAAAGAGACTTTCTACTAAACTTTAGAAAAGGGTGCCCAGGAAAACAGAAAGTGAACTCTCTGAATAAGACTCAATTTCTTTGTTGTTTTAGTGCTTCCTTAGTGGTATCCAGTGAGTCTGTCTCTATAAAGAACTCAGCCCTTAAAATCCACTGGCCATTTCCCCTCCCCAAATGCACGCACTCCTCTCCCCAAACACATACAGACACAGACACACACACAACCCCACCCCCCAATCCTTGCTTCTATTCCTATAGGGTATTAGGCCTTGGACAAATAATCTAAGCCCTCAGTTTGTTTCTTCTTTTTGTGTTGAGTGAGAATGGATTTTTTTTTCTGCCCTATTCCTAGGTGATAAGATGGTAAATCTTAAGTCTCTTCCCAACCTTGTTAGTTTCAGTGCTGAAAGGGAGGTTCACAGAGTTTGTAATAGAATAATACAGAGTTTTTATTTCCTAGTGCGGTATTTTTTTTCTTTCATTCAAATAATAAACTGCATTTCAGATCTTTCTGTTTGCTACTTCAGATAATCTGCGAAGCTAAGAAAAGACTAAAGAGATCAAAGGAAAACTAAGATATAGGAGGACATTACTTAATTAGAATGTGAAAAAAATGAAGCTGTAAGTGATCACATATATATCAATATTTTAATAATGTTGTTAACTAACAAAATAAGGTAGTTTAAGAAGAAAATGAGCCAGCTATAACTGATTTTTAAGCCTTTTCTTTAATTGCACGTTACAAAGTTAGGGATTCCTCAATCCAAGAACTGTTTTTTCTCAGAATTGTTTCTGTTAAGTAGGGAATATTGCTTAAGTAGCGAGAATATTTTTACTATGCAGTTTTCATTTTAATTCCTTTTATTTATTTTTTTAAATTCCTTTAAAATATATATAAATTCCTTTTAAATAAATATAAATTCAGTTGTTATGGAAGAAAAATGATAGGAATTGAATGTATAACCTCTTTTTACTATTTGCAAATAGCGCCCGTATGCTAACTGGTTTATTTGGCAGTGACTGTAAACATTATAACTGTTTAATGTTCTTGTTCTCTTTAGAAATGGACCAATTTTGACAAGATGTAGTGCTGCAACGTGCCTGATGGGATATGTGCAGTCATGGCATCTGAACTTTGTAAGACGATCTCTGTGGCAAGGCTGGAAAAGCACAAGAATTTGTTCTTAAATTATAGGAATCTGCACCATTTCCCATTGGAGTTATTGAAAGACGAGGGACTACAGTACTTGGAGAGACTCTATATGAAAAGGAACTCCCTTACAACCTTGGTACAGTATTATATTGCTTTTCAAAAATCATAATGTGATCCTGACTAAAACAGTTCTTATGTAGCCTAAGATATGCAGACCAAGATGTTTCTCCCTCTTGTCATCAGTACAGGTCACATAAATAAACACACAGAGGTCTCATTAGCCAGTGCAGCTATGGAGCCAGTGCAGCTATGCACATAGAGTTGTGTGAGAAAGCTAAACATTCACGAATATACCATTTATAAAATTGGTTCCCATTCAAAAACTGCTCTTTTCTTAGTCTGTGCATCTCTCGGGGCCTGTCCATTCTATGAGTTAAGTGTCAAAACCTTTTCAAGAGAAGGTGCCAAGAGTTTTTATGCCTGCTCTTTATTATGAAATTTGGTCTTTGTTTTGAATGGATTTGCTTCATGTGATCTTTCCCACTTAACCCTCTACCCTGTTTGAATCCTATACTTGAATACCAGTTCTTTGTCATTTTAGGAAGATTTAGGATGACTTGTTTCTTTGTGAATTAACCTGTTCGTCATCCCCTTCTCTACAATGGACTTTCCTAAATATCTGCAAGTATATCTTACTGGTTTCAATACATAGAATTTTCCTGGAAAAGCTTTATTTAATCTGGCCTCAGTGGGTAGAAAGCATCATGTAATTTGTTTATCTTTGTTGTATCTAGAAGTTAAGTGAAAAGTGGTAGCTTTCTCTTACTTGACATATTGGCATAATGTATCATTTTGAGTGTCCAGTTTGAGTTTTTAAATTAGATTCTCCAGCTTTCAAACTTTGACAGTCAATATACAGTTGTATGAGTCCTTATTGCAGAATCATCATTGCATGATGTGACACCAAATACTGCCTGTTTTCTCCCTTTGAGGACGAAGTGATACAAGAAATCATTTGGTTATTTTTTTCTTTTTTTTTCTTTTCTTTCTTTTTTTGAGACTAGGTCTCACTATGTTACCCAAGATAGTCTCAAAGCTGTGAACTCAAGTGATCCCTGGGATCCCTGGCCTCTTGCCTTTCAGCGCTTGAATTACAGGCACACACCGCCAAGCCCGACTCAAAATCATTTGTTAAAGTTTACAGCCCAGATTTTCGAAACTATGTTTTTCTTATTGATATACAAAGAAAGTGTGTGGATTACTTCTTAGTGATCTGAATTTATTTTGTAAATGATGTCTTTTTTGGTAATTAGTTTTTTTTCTTACGTTGTTATAATCCTGGTAGTTGTCTTGCCGCCATATTTCCTGTGACCTTTCCCTACAGTCTCTTGTTTTTACCACCTTCCTTGTTTGTGTGCATGCCTCACGTTTCTGGTCAGCTTGCTAGTGTTGATTTCTTCTTGACCTTTTTTTTGGGTTTCTTTATACTCCACATCTATGTGAGATCATTCACTATTTATCTTTACCCTTTTGACTTATTTCACTTCCATCCATGTTGCAGCACATGGCAGGAAGATATCTTTTTGATTGCTGGGTAATATTCCGTTGTGTAACTAATCCCAACTTTTTGATCCATTCATCTATTTTGGGGCACTTGGGATTGGTTCCATATCTTGGCTATTGTAAATGATGCTTCAGTAAACATAAGAGTGCAGGCTTCCTTTTGAATTAGTGTTTTTGTTAATGATCACCAGTCCGTACTTGTGGAAAAATTGACCTTTTCTTATAAAATTGGAAACTTGATTGTTTTGGTGACCATTTTTCAGCTGTAATTTCCCACTTACGCCATGTGAATATTGTAATTGGTGTGCGTGTTTTATTTTAATGCTGTATCTTAGCTGGAACCTCTGATTCATGTGAATCAAAGAATTTTGTACACTGTAAGGTGCTATACAGATAAAAGGAGATGGGGTGTAGTAGTACTCTACAGCATTTGAAAGTAGATGAACTAGTGCTTGTCTACAGTGATGTGTAAGGCTTTAGAATGTTTGCTGGTGTTGTTGATGAAGTACTTCCTAAAGGAAATTAAGTATCTGGAATTTGACAGTATTGGCCAAAGGGAAAAAATATAGGAAACATAGGCTCTCAAATACATTATGGGTTAACTGGCCTATTTCTCTTTTTTAAGACATTTGGGAATTCACTTATTATTTACATTTTAGATTTAGATTGTGAACAAGGATATCATCAGAACATTATATATGATGAAAATGTGTAAAACATGTAAATGTTCATCCAGGTAAGGTTAGGATTTGGTAGCAGCTAACATCATTTGGGTCTTTTACATAAATGCAGGCACTTTTAAGCAGTTTACATGTATTAACTTACTTAATCCTCAAGATAGTCTATGAGCTAGGTATTTTTATTATCCCTACTCTCTAGACAAATAAGCTAAAACTGAAAAACAAAAACAAAAACCCCACATGAATCAAACTTAATTGTTTTTGTTTTAATGAACTTGGGATAGAAATACCTCTGATTATTTTGGTGGAGATACACCAAGAAATTTGGATTTTTGCTATAGTTTTCCCATTTCTTTTAGAACCATTAAAATTTACAAACAAACCCAAAAGCCAACTTTTTAATGCTTCCATTTTTTTTCATATCCAAAGATGAGAATTTGTGTTTTCCCTTGAAACACTGGCATATATTTTGGATTTTTTTTTCTTCTTGAGAGTCTACCCATTATTTGCACAGTTCAGTCATTTATTTTTCTGGAAACGTGATGTCAGTGGTAGTTAGCATAAAAAGTCTAGTGGTACATGACCTATTGATGATTGCACAGCTTGTTTAGTGGTCTTTTCTCAGCAAGAGGGCTTCAGGGGCTGATGATGCATCCAAACATGTCCCTTCTTGCCCCTTCTTCCTATAGCCAGTGCACAAAAAGTGTGTCAGGTTACCTAAACTTTTACAAATGAAAACCCAAGGTCATAATATTCCTTTCTGGCACTCATTTCAGAAGAAATGGACTTAACCATCAGACATTTGCTGTTGGTAGTTTTAAGTTTTGAGAATATGCTGTTTTTCTGTCTCTAGGAAATGCAAAGAAAAGGTGGTATGTGTTTAAGATAAGACATGTGTTTCTTCTAGTTGGAGGAAAGTTTAAAAAGAGAAAAATGAATAATTGATGGAAAGTGAGCCAGAGGTAAAGATGACTGGGGCTGTGGTCCTACAGGAAGGTGGTTCTCTCTGTTTCCACTGCCTGCTCGGGTTTCTGTGAACTACTACTCTATAATATGTGTTAAAAGTGAAAGGAGCACCAGAAGGGAGTGGACTGATATTGCTGACAGGAAGAGAGGTTGTCGTTCTCATATAGACGCATTTTACTCATGCTGTGTGTTCACTTAGGACCAGTGCCATCAAATGACTAATCCAAATAGAAAGCTGACTGAACATGTTGGGGTGGCTTGTGAATAAAGTGTTTTTTTCCTTTTATTGTCAGAACCTCATTAACTCTCTTTTTAAAATTAAAAATAATTTGTGGAGTAGAAATTCATCTAACATAAAATTAACCATTTCCATGGGAATAATCAGGTAGCATTTGGCACATTCAAAATCTGTGCAGCCTCCACCTCCATCTGGCTCCAGACATTTCCACCCCTGCAACATGAAGCACCTTAGCTGGTAAACAGTTCCTTCCCACTCACCTCCTTACCTCAGCCCAGCAACCGCCAGTTTGTGTTCTATCACTCTGGCTTTATCTGTTGTGAATATTTCACATAAACAGGATTATTCAATATGTAACTTTTTTTCTTTTTTTTTTGAGATTAGGTCTCGCTATTTTTATTTTTGCCCATGGAACCTCAGGCTCTCGTTGCCCGGGGTACCACGGACTCAGGCAATCCCCAGCCTCAGCTTCCCAGGTAGCTGTGATTACAGGCGCGTGCCACCACGCCCAGCTATTTTTTTGGAACTAGGCCTCACTACAGGCCCCAAGTGGGACTCGAACCGCGATCCCTAGCCCCGGCCGCTTCATAGGCTGAAGCTTACAGGCACGAGCCACCGTGCCCGGCTCAATATGCAACTTTTAATGTCTTGCTTTTCTCATAGCAAAATGTTCTCAGGACTCATCTAAGTTATAGTATGAAGTAATCCTCTCCTTTTTCTGGTTCAGTAAGATTCTTGGTACATGTATACCACAGTTTGTTTATCCACTCATCTGTTGGTGGACATTTGGACTATTTCCACCTGTTGTAGTTCTAGTGAATAATGTTGCTACGAATGGGGTTTGTGCATGTACAAGTTTGATTGCCTGTTTTAAGTTATTTCAGGTATATATTTAGCAGTGACATTGCAGGGCCATGTAGTAATCACTTATTTAAATTTTTGAGGAACTGCGAAACTTTTCAACAGTATTTTACATCACTGCCAGCTACGTACCAGGGTCTCAGTTTTCTCACACCTTCATCAACATTTGTCATTTTCTGTTCTTTTTACTGTAGCCATCCTACGTGGGTGTGCAGTGGTCCCTCACTATGGTGGTGACCTATGTTGCTCCAGGTTAATGCTGAGGACCTTTTCAGATGCTGCTTCTCCGTTGCATGTCTTCTTCAGAGAATGCTTATTCCAACATTTGCTAGTTTTAAATTGATGTGATTTGTTCTTGTAAGAGTTCTCTATGTGTTCTGGATCACAGATTTAGTCTCCCAGTCTGTATGTTATCTTCACTTTCTTGTAATTCACTTTCCTGTATTGTTCTTTGATGCACCAAAGTCTTTTTGAAGTCCAGTGTATTTTTTCTTATTCTTGCTTATGTTTTTGATGTCATTTCTGTGACTCCATTGCCACATCCACAGCCATGAGGATTTACCTCTATATTTTCTCCTCTGAGTTTTATCATTTAACTATTTAAGTTGTTGAACCATTTTGAGTTTACTTTATATATGGTGTGAAGTAGAGGTGTGACTGCTTTATGCTTTTTGTAACTGCTGTTAGAATTAAAGTGCATTTAAATCATGAACTTCAATGTGTTGTTAGAGGTTGGGATGCAGCAGGTTTTGCTGGGTTCTGAATCTTGGAGATTGATAGCAGTACAGTCACTTCTTGCTTACACTGCACTGCTCTCATATTGCGTGGGGATGCTAGTTTCTGGTATCCTCATTCAGGCTGTAGGCTGACGAAGCTTCCACTGTGTGGATATCACTGTCTAGATTTCAGCTCTTTAAGGTCTCTCGTTCGAAGCCTCTACTTTTCCCCGACAAGACACTTAGCATTATCTGTCTGAGGAGAGAATTGCAGTCCTACCAGTTCCCCAAAAAGAAAGGGAAGTAGGTGGTTTACAGTGCTTATCAGGAAAATATTATTGCATGTGTTTGCAAATATCTGAGGTATTGTTCCAGATACACAATTTAAAAACATTCCCTTTTAAGAGGGCTGAAATTTTTAAAAGGTTGTAAAGCATCATTGACTTTAAAACTTGAGGTAAATTTCATACTATTAAAGTTTATTTTTACATTATAAAAATAAATTATTTAGCTAAGTGATAATATGAGATTTATTGAGGGGAATTTTCACTTAATTTAGAAGACAATTTTGAAGTAGTATTTGTATTCAAAAACTTGGGCACATGTTATTTATCAAACCAACCTGTCAGAATTGTAGAGGTAGGAACAGTTTTAAGAGCGACTTTAAAATTATCACTTTTATCGATCGATTTTTAAACTTAAAAACATTTTAAAATTTAATAGACTAATTCCCAAGGATCAAGATAAACTAGTCTGTGTATTATTATATTTAGCATTAAGATTAGTTGCTCACTGAATAGAAAAAATATATATAAGATACAGTTATCCAGTCTTACATCAACTATAGAAGTAGAGAAAGAGCTTAAGTTTTGATTTCTGGACCCTAAAGATTTCTCTTTCCTTTGAGTAGTATAAGATAGAGTTTAGAGGATGGTGGGAGGTGGTGATTTAATTTGCTAGGGCTGCTATTAACAGATTATACAAACTAGGCGACATAAAATGTATGACTTTTTTATTTAACTTAAATTTTTTTTCTTATATTGTTGTTCATTGCATTTTGTAGTATTTAGCTATATTGCTAAAATGCTCTGAAAAGCAAGCTGGGAGTAATTTTATGGAGCACCAGTAGATGTCAGTCACGGCCTGTCCAACAACTTATTAGCCAGGCTCTCTGGGCAGGTACTAATCAATGTTTTGGTTTCAAACCTAGTATTCTAATGAACTGCAGTTTTCTCAAGGTCACTGTGCATATTTGCAAATAAAACCACAATGCACTAACTTATTGATAGAGCTAGTACTGCAGCATTGGCCACAATACTATTCAGTGCTTGATTGTGTGTGGCTGTTTAACTGAGGAGAGCTAACTTGTTTCCAAGGGAAGATTGGGATATTGTCTGATAGAGCCAAGTAGGCATCTGAAAAGAATAGCCTGCCTTCTTCTGAATTTGTCAAAAAGGATATTGATACAGTAGCAGGTAAAACTTGACAAGTACTAGCAGCATTTCTTTTTAGAATAGTTCTTTCATTTTGGGAGGAACAGCTATTACTAAGTATCCTAACTCCCTACTCTGCCCCCAGAGTTCTGTTTTGCCCAGAATGCTTTGTATGTATGCCCCAGAAATGGAAGTGTATAACCCCTAAACACTATACAGTAAAAGAAATCCTAAAAGAGTCATTTTGGGCATTTGGACAGATTCAAAAGTAGCATCTGTGGAAAGACTTGTCATGAAGGATCTCAGGTATAATATTGATGTCAAAACATTGGGCTGGGAAGGAACCACAACTTTCAGCTTTTGAAAACTGAAAGTGGATACTCAGTAAGTACCTTATTAACTTCATAGTAATATTCATATTCAGTGTTTTTTGGTTATCATAAAAAGGCAAGGATGTGTGTGTGTGCGTGCGTGTGCGTGCGTGTGTGTAAATAGAGATACTTTCACTAATATCTAAATACTTCACTATGCCAATTAGAAACTGTTATTTCTTTATTTAAAATAAATAGTAGATTTCTACTGTGTTTAGCATTTAAAAATGTTTTTCCTTAGAGTAAAATATAAGGCCTTAATTATGTCTTTCTTGGTACTCTCTACAAAATCATTTTACACCTTTTATGCCTTATAGCCCAATATAGCAAACATGTGTTGAGTATTTAGCATTGGATATTCTGTAATATGATTTCTTCTTCAGTGATGTAGCATACCACCCTTTAAAATTTAACTTTTTCAATTATGAAAGATATACCTGTGTGGTGTCTAAAACTCAGGTAAGTTTCAGCCTATAAAGCAGCTAGGGGTTGTGGTTTGAATCCTGCTCTGGGCAACACAGTGAAACCTAGTCCCAAAAAATAGCTGGGCTTGGTGGAGCATACGTATAATCCCAAATACCTGGGAAACTGAGGCTGGGGATTGCTTGAGTCTCTGGTACCCCGGAGAACGTGAGCCTGTGGTTCCATGGGCAAAACAGCAAGTCTACAAAAAAAAAAAAAAAAAAAAAAAAAAAAAAAAAAAAAAAAAAAAAAAAAGATCAGGTATTACAAAAGTAGATGGAGAATAACAACTATCATCCTTTTTTTCTAATGATAATCACTCTTAGTAAGATCCTGTATGAAAAATGCTTTGTTTTAAATAGAAAACTTTCTACTTCTCAATACTGTTCATTTTTTTATTGTTTTTATAATAGGATTTTTGAAAGTGTGTAAGATTTCATCAGCATTGTTCAGGGGTGACCATAAAATGGGTTTTGCAATTTTCCAAACATACTTGTTCTCACTTTCCTTTTTATATACTTAGAAAGCTCACCAGAACTGTCTTTTTCCCTACGTAAGTGTCACCTCTGATCATTTATATTTGTCTTTCAGGACTCGAGTCAGATCTAATTTCTTCTAAAAAGGCAGCCATGCTTCTTTGTTTTGGGGATCTGTCTTGTCCTACAGTATGTTTGTGTACAGAATGAAAAAAAAATCTCTTCCTGACTCAGTGTGTTCCTTCGGGACTAACAGCTGCTGACCCTGTGTTTATGGGAACCCGAACCCCTGTATGTGTGTGTAGTGCCGCTCTCTCTGTTATTCGCAGGAGGTTGTACTGCTGTCCTGCGCTTCCGGTAGCAGGAGCTTGCTTCTACTTGTGAGGAGACTTTTTCTAAGCCTGTTCTCGTGGGAGAGCCACACTTTAAAGGGCTCTGACTTGGTCTATCTCATTTCTGTCCTCCCAGCGGCCAGTTTCCAATGCTGGCTACATCCCCTCCCCCCATTGCAAACCTTGAACCTGTGTCAGGCCTGGCACTTCTTGGCCACCGAGCTCCAACTTTCTTTGTTTAGTCTGAGTTCAGTTCACTTTCTAGGTCCTGGAGATTTCTCCTCCTTAGGATTTGGGAGTTTGGGCGATGGGGGTAACATGGCGATTTAGTTTGCTAGAACTGCTCTTAACAGATTACACAAACAAGGTGACTGGGAACAACAGAAGAGTTGCTCACAGTTCTGCAGGCCACAAGCTGAAATCAGTATGGGCCAAGGTTGGTGCCTTCTCCCAGCTGGGCTCTGTGGCTCTCCCGACCCTCCGGGGGTTGCTGGTGGTCATCCTTGGGTCCTTGCCTTCCTGCTGCATCTGCCGGGTCTCTGGCTCCTTGGCGGCTGGAATTCACCCCTCTGTGTCTGTTACAAACATTTTGATTTCTTTGATAACTAGGATAATGAATGAGGTTTCTGGTTTCTCTAAGGGATGTTGAGTTTTAAGTCTGAAAATTTATGAATTCAAACTGCAGTGTGGTCTGTGTAAGAATCAAACCCAGGCCTGCTGAGTTCACATTTTCACATTACTTTACCGAAACTTATACCCCTGAAAACTGTGGTGCTCTGTGTTTGAGTTAACTAGAAATGTTTTAAAAATTGTCCAAAATTAAAATTTAATTCTGAGTTTTTAATTTTCAGCCAGAAAACCTTGCTCAGAAGCTTCCAAACCTTGTGGAACTGTGAGTCTGTTTATTCAAATTTCTCAAAAAAACAAGAAAATATTTTAAGTTATTTGACAGAAAAAAAATCTATGGTTTTAATGTACTGATATATTATTTTTTGACGATTATAATCATGATGCTCATGTAATATTGGTATGTAAAGTGTTGCTTCCATTTGAGTCTGTGTTTTCAAGACCTCAGTTCAGTGTAGTGAAGATGAGGAACGATGCATTTTTCCATGTGCAACTTTTTTGTTTCAGAGTCCTGGTTAGTCTATGTAATTGAAGAAATTTGTAGTTGTTGTTAGCTCTACGGCATGAAATGCTTACATAAGCAGGCAAAGGGTATAAAAAAACTTTAAATTCAAAAGTAAAACCCTCCTTGCCACATCCTGTTCATTTGGTTTGTTGTCATTCTTTCGATGATTATTTCCACACTACCAAATACTATGTTTACAACTTTGTTTATTAAATGCATCAATTTTAGTATCGATTCACTTATCACTACAGATGATGAAAAATTTAGTAGCTGACAGTTCCCTTTCCAGCTGCTTCCTAATTTTGTTGGCGGAGTTCTCATTGTTCTTTCTTGTTTTTATTATTTAGGATGTTTTTCAGTAGGTAAAGCAATGAAAAGTAGCTCTACACCTCCAACTTTAAGTTTGGAGGCTTGTTATTGCCTTTGTCACCTGCCCTGTTATTCTGAAAACATTCAGACAGGAAGAAAGTTAGCAAAATACAGTGAAGTGAACACCTATCTGATAATGTACTTTCCAGTTAGCAGTTTGTTCTTGGCTCCAAATCTACCTTCTCTGGTCTTGGGGATGAGACTGCCAGTGTGTCTTTGCCAGCTGGTCCTCAGAACTGGAGGCTAGAGTGACTGAGATGATAGCAGGAAGACAGCTGCCTGTGGGTCCAGTTTCCCTTCAATTTTCAACTCAGTGCAGGAGTCAGGCCCCAGAAAGACTCACCTCAGCATGCTGTGGGGCAGCCTCAAGCCACACACTAACTAGGAACTTGCCACACAGAAGCACTTTTGTGGCAGCCCTGACTGCACCCTCGGCCATCTGCAGTACAGTTCCAGAGACCTGGGGCAGCGGCTCCAGTGTCTGTCTTACCAGCCCCCCCATCTGCAGTAGCCTGCACACCCTCAGATAGCCACCTCTGCCAGGCCACATGCACTCCAGACTCGCTCAGACCTCCTCTGCAGTGCTGCACAGAGCAGGTCTGGCCTAAACCAGCTGGCAAGTTTCTTCCCCACCAGGGAGCTCTGTGCTGTGCCATACCTTTGAAGAGATCTAAATCTCAGCCTCAAGGTTGGGGCTCTCCTAAGTGTGTATTTCCTTTGTTGTCTACTTTCCTTCAGCTACTGGTAGTAGCTGGGTTTTTGTATTTACTAATTCTGAATACCGTAGAGTCCTCTTAACCTCCTTTAGTTGGTAGTAACATTTAATTAATATTAATATGAATATTAAATACTTTTTATTAATATCTGTTTAAGGATATAACTTCTATTTCCTAACTAGACTGTGACATATATATTGTGTATATGACATATGTGTATATATGGTGTTTATTTTTATACTGGTAGATAACACACATACACACAAACACATAGACATGTAAAACATAATAACAATAACCCAAAATGATGGGAGGGAGGAACTGAAAGTAGTGATTTAAGTTTCCTGTATTACAGGTGAAGTTGTATGACAAATGAAATTATAATAAGTTAAAGGTGAATAATTTATACTTTGCTGCACAAGTAACAGAGCTGGTAGACTTGAGTGGTAGTAAAATGAAATTCTAAACACAAAACTATTTTGAAAGAAGGAAGAAAATAAGGGAGATTGAGAAAACATTGTGCATGGTAGTCTGAAACTCATTCCTATCAGTAATACTTTGAATGCGAATGTTGTAGACACTTTTGTTAAATGACCTAAAT
This sequence comes from Uropsilus gracilis, assembly GCA_004024945.1. Lineage (NCBI taxonomy): Eukaryota > Metazoa > Chordata > Mammalia > Eulipotyphla > Talpidae > Uropsilus > Uropsilus gracilis. Next base: position 58,629 of record PVHY01004372.1, on the reverse strand, counting down.
TGTCAGACTGGTAAAAAATCAAAGAACCAGTTAATGTTGCTTTCAAGAAACTCACTTGAATTATAAAGACATAGTCTGGAATAAAAGAATGCAAGTTCCAGTTCCAGCAGAACTGAATAAACTTCTGGACTGATCCTCATGTAGCTAACAACTGAAGTGCCAAAGGACACATTGTTTTCATTCAGCATAATTCTCTAAAGATTCCTATCAGTAGTTGGTTCTTTTCTTTGCTGAGTTACCCTTCATGACCTGGAGTCATGCAATTTGCTTGACCATTCACCTGCTGAAGAACTTATTGGTTATTTTCAGTTTTTAGCTATTATGAACAAAACTGTGATGAACTTTGATGCACAGTGTTTTGTGAATAAGTTTTTACTCTCTGAGGGCAATCCTTAACGACTATCATTGCTGAAGCATATGAAACTTAACATTTCATTTTTTATTTGCTAAGATATAATTTATATACTACAAATTGACCCTTTTAAAATGTATTGACTCAGTATTATTTTGTTGTATTGGCAAGGTTGAACAACCATTACCACTTTCTAATTCCAGAACATTGTTATCACTGTGAAAGAAACCCATCTCACTTTCCCCTCCCCCAATCTGTAACTCCCTGAGGAGCAGTCAGTCATTTTTTCAAATGGCTATGCCTACTCTGGACATTTCCTACAAATGGATCATATAGCATGTGGCTCCTTCTGCCTGACTGCTTTAACCAGGGTATGCTTTAAGGTGCATCTATATTGTAACCTGTTTGAGAATTCACTTGTTTCTATGGCTGGATAATATTTGGTACTTATTACTGGTTTACCACATTTTGATTGTCCATCTTCAGTAGATGGATATTTGGGTTGTTTATATGTTTGGCTCTGGTAAGTAGGTCAACTGTGTACTTTAATGTAGAAGTGTTTGTATGAATAGATGTTTTTAGTTCTCTGGGGTTTCTACCTGCAAGTGGACTTGAAATGGTCACTCTGTGTTTAACTTTTTGAGGATCTGCAAAACAGTTTCCCAAAGGGTCTACATCATTTTATAATTCCACTGACAATATATGAGGATTGATTTCCCACATCTTGAGACAACAGTCTCAATTTGTTATTTTGATTTCCCACATCTTGAGACAATAGTCTCAATTTGTTATTTTCTAGCTTTTGAATTATAGTTACCCTAGTAGATGTGACTTGGTATCACTTAGCTTTGGTAGTTTTTTTCCTGTGATTGATGATATCTTTTCAAGTGTTTACTAGTCATTTATATCTTTTCTTTGGAAAAATGTTCCTTCTGATCTGTTATTCATTTTTAAGTTATAATATTTGGGGCTGGACACAGTGGTGTGTACCATCAATCGCAGCCTAACAGAGCCAGGCCGAGGCTAAGTATCACTTGAGTCCGCGGGTTCGGACTTGCCCGGGACAACATAGCGAGACCTAGTCCCAAAAAATAGCTGGGCGTGGTGGAGCACGCCTGTAATCCCAGCTACCTGGGAAGCTGAGGCTGGGAATCGCTTGAGTCCATGGTACCCCGGGCAACGTGAGCCTGGGGTTCCCTGGGTAAAAATAATGAGACCTAGTCTTAAAATATATATGTGTAATATTTGTCTTTTTATTGTTTAATTGTCAGAGAACCTTATATAGTTGACATTAGACCCTCATCAGATGTGTGATTTGTATGTATTTTTTCCCATTCTGTGGTTTATCCCACTTTTTTAATTTAAAGGTCAATTTTTTTTTATTGTTGACAGTGTTTTGGTATCATATCAAAGAAACCTTCCAATACAGTGTTATAGAGATTTACTTCTGCTTCTTGAATTGTAGAATTTTAGCTCTTACACTAATGTCTTTGATACATTTTGAATTAACCTTTGCATATGAGATGATAGTGAGGTCTTCTATTTACATATGGATATGCAGTTACCTCAGATCATTTATTTAGAAAACTGCTCTTTCCTCATTGAATTCTCTTAGCTGTTTTGTCAGAAATCAGTCCACTATAAACATGTAGGTGTGTATCTAGCTTTTCCATTCTCTGTCCCGCTAGCCAGTACCACACAGACTTGATTTCTGTAGCTTTTAAATCAAGACACAAAACTCCTACAACTTCATTTGTATTTTTAATACTGTTTTAACTCTTCTGGATTTCATTGTAAATTTTAAGATCTGCTTATCAATTTGTGCCACAAAAAAGACAGTTATGGTTGTTGATAGCCATTGCATTGAATCTTTGGATCAGTTTATAGAGTATTGCTATTTTATCAATGTTTTTACTTTCTAACCCATGAATATGGAATGGTTTTTTTTTTTTAGGCCTTCAATTTCTTTTGCCATTTTTTGATTTGAATGTTGGACACTCTTCAGTAAAAAATCTTGAATTTCTTTAAATGTTTTCTAGGCATTCTTTTTGATATAATAGTATTACATTTCATTTTAAATGTCAACCTCAGAATTGTCCACTGCATAGTATAAAAAATAGAACTTATTTTTGTATGTTGATCTTGTGTCCTCCATCCTTGTTTGACTTATTTATTAGCTCTAATGGGGGAAGGAAGGCTGGAGGGGTGTCAGGTAGGTTCCATACTTGAAAAATGGAATCATGTCCAGTATGGACTCATGTCATCTGCCGATAGAAAGTTTTGTTTTTTTTCAATATGTAGGACTTTTATTCCTTTGTGTTTGACTGCCCCAACTGTAAAATATAATATTGAATAGAAGTGATGAGGACAGATATCTTTGTTATTCTTGGTCTTAGAGGAAAATCTTTTTAGCCTTTTTTTGAAACTAGGTCTTGCTATTTTTGCCCATGGAATTTGCAGACTCACGTTGCCCGGGGTACCACAGACTCAAGCAATCCCCAGCCTCAGCTTCCCAGGTAGCTGGGATTACAGGTGTGCGCCACCACACCCAGGTATTTTTTTGGGACTAGGTCTTGCTTGTGCCCCTGGCGGCAGGACTCGAACCACGATCCCTGGCCCCAGCCGTGGCTTCCTAGGCTGCCACAGTGCCCGGCCATCTTTTAGCCTTTTCACCATTAAGTGTTGCCAGCTGTAACTTGCTCATAGGTCCTCTGTGTGCAGTTGGGGAAATGCTCTTATGTTTTGTGTTTTCAGCATAAAGTAGTTTTTGATTTTGTCAAATGACTTTCTATATCTATTGAAACGACCATGTAGTTTTTGTCCTATATTCTGTTAATATGTTGTATCACATTGATTGATGTATGTTGAGCCAACCTGCATACCTGCAGGTAAATTCCGTTTGGTCATGGATTATAATCCTTTTTCTGTGCTGCTGAATTTGACTTGTTATATTTTGTTAAGAAATTTTGCATCTGAGCCAGGCATGGTGGCACATGCCTGTAAGCAGCAGTCTAGGAAGCCGCGGCAGGGACCAGATTGCGGTTTGAGTCCTGCTCAGGGCAACGTAGCGAGACCAAAAAAATACAGACTTCCAAAAAAATATAGCTGGGTGTGGTGGTGTGTGCCTGTAATCCCAGCTACCTGGGAATTTGAGGCTGGGGATTACTTGAGTCCATGGTACCCCAGGCAAAAATAGTGAGACCTAGTCTCAAAAAAAAAAAAAAAAAAAAAAAAGAAAGAAATTTTGCATCTGTATGCATGAAAGATGTAGGTCTGTAGACTTATTTTCTTATGTAATCTGTGTCTGATTTTTCAGAAGAATAATGGCCCTTTAGCATGAGGTAGAAGAGTTCTCTTTTTCTTAATGTCTTTTTTTTTAAAAGTCACTTTCCAAACTGTCTGCTGTGTTGCCTTAGTGATCAGGAATGGCTAGGACAAGCTTCCCCTAACTGCCTGCATTCAGTCTGCAGGGTCTGAGAGGGGCTCTGCAGGTGGATGGTGTGTGCCTTCACCTCTCAGCCAGACAGCTCACAGCCATAGTCTTCACTTCTTGCATACGTAGAGCCTCAAGTTGAAAGAGGTGAGTGCTTAATAGCTTTCCTGAGCATTTTCCCAGCTCTGGAACAATCTGAATAAATCAGAAATGTGCCAAAACTTTTCTCAAAGGTCCTATTGACAACTTCCCCCGCTTTTCTGTCCTAAGGTTTTTGTCTGGTGTTTGCTGCAGCTGTTGTGTACGGGCTCAGGTTGTTGTGAAGTCAACCAATTGCCTATAATTTGTTTCAGCTGTGAAAAGATGTTTGTACCAGGCCAACTTTTTGGTCAAATAAAATGGAAAAGCAGCCTGGCAAGTGATCCACGGCACAGCTCAGATGGTGCCCGTTCTCTGGGAATGGGCTCCAGTCTGGTTCTGCCTCCTCAGGTGCTAGGCGGGCTGCTGATTTTCACTTTGCTTGTGAGCTTTTGGTTTTACTGGTTCAGCAGAGCTAGAGAATGAGTGTAGTGCAAACAAATGGGTAGTGCGAGGCCCAGAGTTCTTGGTGGATTTTCCAAGCGCTAGTACTCTCTCAGGGAACCAGGTACCCGGGCACATAAGGTAGGGAGGTAACCTAGCCTCCCAGGCCCCCCTTTAAGTTCTTTCTTAGCTTTCCCTCTGGTGGTTTCTCTCCCCAGGGTGATGCCTCCCCTTTTAGTCCCTCTCTTCCAGGCCCAGGTGAGCCCACTCACTCATACGCACATCCACTGGGCCAGGTCTGCAGAATGTGGGGAGGGCGCACTTCCACAGATGCTGGTCATAGAAGCTAATGGTGGAAGAGTATGAGAAACCCTGACAGCTCATTTACTGTGCAGTGAGAGATAGGCATAGAGCAAGTAAAAGTACCCCAAGGTGCAACTCATTATGCTTGCTGAGACTTTTACCTTTTTCTTAACTAAACCCTTACTGTAATACTGTACGGCTTTGGTAATTTCCAGAGTTTGGTATATATGGCGCCTAGCAGTTTTTGTCTGTATTCTTGTTGGTTTTTAATTTGTTGGTGGCATGTCTCCCCCAGAACTCTACCTTACACCTGTCAGCTGCTGCAGCTCCTGAACTCTCATTTGTTTCTCCACCACTCGGTCAGACTTCCCTGTTTTGTTTTGGACCCCATTGCTATTCCACAGCTCCCTATTGGCCTCCAGACTGGAAACTAGGAAGGTTGTCTGGCTCATCCCTTGTATTTCCTTCCTTTCAGCACACTGAGTTTGAGTTGCCTGTTGTCAGTATTTGAAAGTAATTGTTTTATGGATTCCATCCCGTTTTCTTGTTGTTAAAACAGCTGTGTAAATGTGCTCCCTGTTTTCCCATCTTGTCTAGGAAAGTCCAATTCTTTTCATTTTTGAGATTCTTAACCATTTTGGAAAAGTTTCATTTTCACAGAGTTGTAGAGATACATCCAGAGCAGCATAATAGTCCTCTCACCCAGTTTATCCTGTTAATACTGTCTAACTCCATGGTATATTTGTCGAAACTAAGATGCTGACATTGGCATTTGCTAGTAAGTAAATAGCTGTATCTAATTTTATTTTAAAAGCGCCCACCCATTTTCCGAAAGTGGCCATGCCGTCTTGCATTTTCCCCAGTAATGTATGATTTTCTACATTATTTAAGTAGAACAACATGATGAAAACTAGTTATATTGAAACACCAACATTTCAGCAACTCTGAAAGTACAAAAATTAAGTCAAGAAAAATGACTTAAAATTACTAAACTTCTGATTAGCAGTGACTCATGTGAAGAGTAATTAACAATAATGGTAGCATTCATGGGACTCTGTTCTTACATCTACTGAGTCACTTAGTCCTTATAAGACCCCTGTGTTGTGGTTGGTGCTATTTCCAGCTGCTTCTTTAGACTGGGAAAGTGGAAGATTAAGTCATTTTCCTCTGGTCACGTGGCTGTTAAGGAGCAGGTGTTTCTGTGTATCTACGCCACCAGTGATGCCTTGATGGTACTTCATGGGCTGCACATCAGCATAATTTAGGAACTTCGACAAGGTTTTGCTTGATGCTAAGTGTGATCTTATGCACCTAGAAGACTGGCAGTGATGCTAATGTGCAGTGAGGATTTGGGATATTTACTGCCAGCATATATACTGGGTCTTCATTATAATAAAGATATACACTTTGATTTATTTATAATAGCATCTTAGTTCATATTTTGATTTGGACATTTTAAGGATTTTTTCCATAGACAGAACTTGAGCTAAGGCAATATTTTGTGGCATTTTAAACTTCAGTTTATTTTGATTTCTGGGTGTTCTGACTTTTGTATAACAAATGTAAATGTATGGTTGTGTGTACAACATTTATATTTAATATTTTGGCACAAAGAATTTTTTGATTCACTTGAAGAAATACTTAGGTATTCCTTCCAAAAATTAATGTTTAAAGGGTATTGATTTTAAAATGTGGAATCATTTCATATACCCAAAGCAAGAGACAAAAATATAAAGCAATGTAATAGTTTAAATTGCATTAGATACAGCAGGTTAATACTATGAAATAGGTTTAATCTATTATTGAATAGGCTTATTAAATTTATTAACTTTATCTTACTCTGTGTCAATGACATTTTAACATTTGATATTAGAAAGTTTCAAAATTATATTTAAAATACTTAATAAGGATTAGCCAGGTGTGGTACCATGCACCTGTAATCCCAGTTACCCAGGAGGCTGAGGCTGGGGATCACTTGAGTCTGCAGGTTTGAGACAACCCTAGGCAACATAGCAAGACCTAATCTCTTAAAAATTAAAAAAATTAAAATACTTTTTGAGGATTGATTTATGAAGTGCAAGAAATAAAACAGTGAGTTTGAAAACAGCTTATTAAAATCCAGCTTTTATATCTCAAATCATTGAAATGAATTTATTACAGAAACTATCTGATCTCCAGCAGTCGCTGTTGTTTTGCTTTGCAGTTTGCTGCTCTGCTGCTGCTTGCACAGCTTCCACCAGAGTGTGCTGGTGTGCTAAAGACACTTCACGAGAAAGGGCTTAATTACTCAGGCTTGCCTGGACTTGGCAGCTGGAAACTTCTCAAGGAAAGAATTTGATTTCTTAGTAACAAAATTCCTTTTGCTATGAAATCAATACTATGCCTTGACAGATGAACATTTATAGAGATACTGTAAATGATAAATATTTAATTTAAGTGAGCTAGAGAAGCTAATGATTTGTTTTATGGGTTGTGAAACGCAAGTTTTGCATGTAAGAAGGTATCTTAAAGTGTCCAAACATAATCATGCTAATAAATTAGGTAATAAAATATTATCTAAACTAGATAGTAGAATATTACTAAGTGATCTAGATTTCTTTATTATATAAGCTTTCACTTTAAATAGAAAATCAAGAAATAGTTTTAATAAATATAATTCTAGCATAATATATTCTCAGAGTAGTATGTTAGCTGCAATGACCATGTATTTTGTATTGATGCTCTTGGAACAGAAAATCTGAAAGATGGTTTTAGTCTATAGTTGACAAACTTCCAAGTGAACATTTACAGACTGTCTATATGGCAAAACTAGTGGAAGTTAACAACTGTTTTTTGTTTTTGTTTTTTCTTTTTTCACCTCCAGGTATCTTCATTCAAATAACATAGTTGTGGTTCCAGAAGGTCAGTGCACTTCAGTTTCTTTAGGAGATAATGTCATTTAAGCTTTACTTTATAAGAATAGAACAGGTTGTTTCTTTAAAACCTGTCTTGATTAGAAAAATTTCATTATAAAGCATTTTCATTCTAAAGCATTTCATTTTTATTAGTTTCAAAGTTTCCCCCACCCAATTACTAATTCCATTTAAAATGGTGATTAAATAATGAGTGTAAAATGTTTATGCCAGTTAAATTATTACTAGATAAGTTTTTTGATCATTAATAAAATGATGAATTCTAAATTTAATAAATAGCATTAAGACTGTTGCTTAGCTAAGAAAGCCCTTGTATATAATTTCATGAATTATCTAAGTAATTTTCACAATAAACTTTTTATTGGTGCTTTTATTTTCTTGTGCTCTTTTTAAGGTTATTATATTTCACTTCAGGGTAGAAGTCTTACTGTTATTGAGTGCATCATCACTTTTATAAAACTTTATCTTCATTTTTACTATTTTGTAAGCAACTGAGACAGGGACGTTAAGTATTGACATATTTTATCTTGGAGTAGCTTGTTATGATTTTGCATAATGCGTGGGTCAAATTAATTTTATTCCATTCTTCTTTTCTCTTTGAAGCCATTGGATCCCTTGTAAAACTCCAGTGTTTAGATCTTAGTGACAATGCCTTAGAAATTGTCTGCCCAGAAATTGGTCGTCTGAGAGCTTTACGTCATCTTCGATTAGCAAATAACCAACTGCAATTCCTACCTCCAGGTAATCATAGCCTGTAGCAGACAATTGTTTCTTATCTGAAACAAATCTGCCTTTATTTGTATTTTGTACTGTGTTTAGGCAGTGGGTTTTGGAAATATTTGTGAGCATTTAACTGTTAATTTATTTAAAGGTGTAACTAAGGAATATGGGTGAAATGTCACCAAGAGTTTTTTTCCTGATACAAAGTTATGAAGGTGGTATTTATGTTTTAGGGCTGCAACTACTACAATTGTATATTGTATTCAGTGCCTCTTCAAATCATTATCTTGGTGAAATACTTGCACAAATAGGCACTTCCAGCTCTGAATTTCACATAAGAGAATTTAGATGCATTTTGCACGATACAGTCATTTTAGTGTTCAAAGATATAAGCAATGTTTTCTCTCATTCTCTGATTTGGTCATTTATATACATTAACTTTGATTTAATAAGTCAGACTAGAATTTAGTAGCAGAATTTGAGTCCTAGATTGTCAGTTTTGCCTACTGAACCTACTGTTAAGTTATGATGAATCAAAGTCCTATATCCTCATATCCTCGCTAACTTTAAACACTTTGACTTTCTGACTTCCTTTGTGAATCTGCATATTCACCTGAGAATGTTTAAAATTACTTATGTTAAATCCATGAATGAAAAGTCAGTGATATTTCTTTGTTATCTTAGAACATACTTTCTCCAAGGTATTTCAAGTACAGAAATTTCTACATGAAAATGTAATTGACTTATTAGTCTTAGACTTTATATGTTGACCTTGATATTTAGGTTTATTTTTTTCTCCCCTCCTAATATTTAGGTTTAATATGGTTTACAAGAATTGTACTAGTATAAAAATAACTCTTAGAAAATGATTTTCTAATGTCATAAGGGTCATATTTTTTCTTACTATAGTTTATACAAAAAACTTCAATATATTGTAGAATCTTTCCTTTAGAGTTTATTTTATGTAGTTAGGCAGTCAATGGTGTTTCATCATTTTAGCTTTCTATATTCAGATACTCAGGAAATAAGATTCTTTTTTGGAGGTTACATAGAAAATGTATCAGTAAAGGTAATATTCTGCATTTTCACATGTGGAATTTATGCAAGATATATTGTAGCATCAAATCCATGGATATAATACTTTTTACAAGCCCCTTTTTATATATGTTTAAAGAACATTTGAGAAATACAATTCTCTGTTAAACCATTGTTCTTTGTATTCTATTAGTCTCTTTTCCTGTAATATAAGAACATTTTGTGGTAGAATGTAGCCATTTCCTTCCATTATATGCTCTCAGAGGTTATGGATGTACTGCTAATATCATTGACTGCTTCCTAACAGCCAGTGAAGGGTATAAGCTTCCTGACTTTCATATAATTTATTTTTATCTCACCTGTTGCATAGTAGATATGAAACGTTTACTTTTGATTTTATTCCCATAGTTTATTTTCATTATCAGAGTTTGATTGGTTTTGCTTGTTTTAGGTAATAGCTATTTACTTTTGAATAAAAACTTTATATTAGTAATAGCTATTTTTTAGTAAAAACTTCTCATTGTACTACATATAATTTTTTCTAGACTACCACTAGTCGCAATGGAGGAGTCATTATTTGATTCACTTTCTATCTCTCTTCATGTTATTATTTTAATGGGTTATATTTGCTCCGAATGTTTAGTCATGTATGGAACGTACTATGGGAAAGTATTCCAAATGTAGTAAAAAGATGTGTGAAGGGCTGCCATGTTGTCAACTTTGAAGGACAGTAGGCAACGGGTGATGTTTGATCGCCTTCTCAACGCAGGCCAGGCCATTATTTGTAGGCTTTGTGTTAGCTTCCCTTCCCTTAATTTACCTTTACTATGTGTATTTGTTGTTACTGCAAAACCTTTGAATGTAATTTTATTCTCAACATTTAAAATTTCAAAAATTTTAGAGCAGTATTTGAAATATTTGAAAAATCTAGATGAATATTACAGGTTTGAAAATTAGAATCTGTGAATGAATTTAGGAATTTCATGAACATCCTCAAGTTGTGTTTGCAAAAACAATTTGGTGTTTGTGAGTATGTGCATATTGCTGTGAAGAAGGTCTAATATTTTTATCTGTTTCTCAAATGGATTCATGATTTTTGAGTTGATCGTTCGGTTGGCACTTCCCATTTTCTGGGAGTGTCCCTTCCCCCATTCTGTGGATTTTGGAGAACTTACCACAAGTCTTTTTTACCATATCACATTGCTCTCTCTCCACAGTAGATCAGCCCTGGTGTAGTAGCTGCCCAAACAGGATCCATTCCTTTCGCGGGAATTTTAGAGCAGCCTGGTAGGAGAGAAGAGAACAAGACAGGCAGACAGAATCAACCTTCCTTTCTTTCTCTGGGCACAATACCACACACAAAAAAATGGTGCCAGTAGTAACCATGTAAAAAGGAAAACAGAAAGAAAGAGAGAAATGGGTGAAGCAAATAAACAGAGAGAACAGAGGCTTCTGAGTGCCCTTTCTGTGCAGTCACAGGTTTGTTCCTAAGACCCATGGCCTTCTGTGCTTCAGCTCACTCTGGTTGACCTCTATGGATTGTCACCAGAGGAGCTCCGTATAGCACAGGTGCCCAAAGGCATAAAACAGCCAATAGGGTCATCAGATTAATTGTCTGTTGAACTCTCCTGTTACTGAACTACCGTGCTTTGAAACTGCAAAGGTTCTTATTGATAGAGGAAAATCCAGGGTTCACAATAGCATGCTCAGTAGTTTATCTACAAGGTGGTTCAATTTGTCGCCTGTGTTTTCCCTTTTTTGATGTGTTTTGCAGCCTTTCTGCTAGATACCTTTTTTCCTTATCCTCAACACATATACATAGTTTTTAGGAAGAGCAAAGAACAACTACAACTCAGTGAGAATGCAGCCTAACCAGTAAAATGGGCAGAAGAGCTAAAAAGAGACTTCTCCAAAGAAGACATACAAATAGCCAGCAGGGGTGGGAATGTAAACTGGTCCAACCTCTATGGAAAGCTGTGTGGAGGACCCTCAAATTAATGAAAATGGAACTACCATTTGACCCAGCAATTGCTCTCTTGGGGATCTACCCAAAAGAGACCTCAATGTGGGTACAAAGGGACACCTGTGCTCAGATGTTTACCGCAGCACTATTTATAATTGCAAGGACATGGAAGCAGTCTAAGTGCCCCAAAACGGATGACTGAATGAAAAAAATGTGGTATATATATACGATGGAATATTACTCATCAATTAAGAATGACAAATTCGACAACTTTATGACAACATGGATGTACTTAGAAGAAATCATTGTTAGTGGAAACAAGTCAAAAAGAGAAAGATAGAAGTCAAATGGTTTCACTAATATACGGGATATAGTGGAAAAAATAAACAAAAGCCATGAGGAAAAGACAAAACAAGCTAAGCACCAAACTGAAGCACACAACTTGGGGCAGGAGGGAAAGGGGGGAATTAGAGGGGAGGGGAGGGGGGGGAAATCCCTGGGATTACAGTGATGTGAAATTTATATATAAATAAATTATTAAAAAAAAAAAAGCCAAATAAGGCCGGACACAGTGGCTCGTGCTTGTAAGCTTCAGCCTCTGAAGGGGCCGGGGCTAGGGATCGCGGTTCGAGTCCCGCCTGGGGCCCGTAGCGAGACCTAGTTCCAAAAAAAATAGCTGGGCATGGTGGTATGCGCCTGTAATCCCGGCTACTTGGGAAGCTGAGGCTGGGAATTGTCTGAGTCTGTAGTACCCTGGGCAACGAGAGCCTG
>PVHY01004372.1:0-46518 GCA_004024945.1 Uropsilus gracilis | reverse complement strand
GTAAGCTTCAGCCTCTGAAGGGGCCGGGGCTAGGGATCGCGGTTCGAGTCCCGCCTGGGGCCCGTAGCGAGACCTAGTTCCAAAAAAAATAGCTGGGCATGGTGGTATGCGCCTGTAATCCCGGCTACTTGGGAAGCTGAGGCTGGGAATTGTCTGAGTACCCTGGGCAACGAGAGCCTGGGGTTCCATGGGCAAAAATAGCGATACCTAGTCTCAAAAAAAAAAAAAAAAAGCCAAATAGCCAGCAGGCACACGAAAAATGCGCACCATCATTTACCATCAGGGAAATACAAATCAAAACTACAGTGAAATACCACTTCACACCTATGAGAATGGCCCATCTCAAAAAATAGTAATAACACCACCTTGGTGACGGTGTGGAGAAAAAAAGAACTCTCATACACTGTTGTTCAGAATCTAGATTAATCCATCCTCTCCTCTATAGAAGAGTCTGCCGGTCTTTCAAATATTAAAAATAGATCTACCATGTGATTCGGCAACGCCATGGCTAGATATTATCCGAAGAATGCACTAACTCTCATTCAGCAGGATATTTGCACTCCCATGTTCATTGCAGCACTGTCCACACACAACCTAAGAGCTCCATGGCAGATGAGTGGAGAAGATGCAGTGTTCACATACGGTGGACTGCTACTCAGCTTAAAGAGAAATAAAAACCTTGCCGTTTATGACAACGTGGATGGAACCGGAAGGGATCATACTAACCAAAAAAGTCAGGGGAAAGACAAATACTGGGTGATCTCACTCAGGTGGAATTTTAAGAAACAAACAAAACTAAACCATAACAAACCCTGGAGACCAATAAAAAGTAATATAATTTAAAAGTCAGAAAAAAAAGGGGGGGGGAGTTAGAATTTTTAAAAAATGATACAAGCCTCGGTCAGTGGTGTAAGCATTCTGCAACTTGGGAGCGCTTATTTTCTGGTAGACACTCCCTTCTCTGTACTGATGTTCTGTTTTGTTTAGCAGTGCGGGTGGTGGGTTTCTATCAAAATGATTAAATAAAATGAAGTTAAACGATCTCATTAAAAGATTAAATGAATATTTTTATTTCATTTTTGGCTGAAATTTTAAAATTGTATTTTTCTTTACTTTTCACAATTATTTCTGTTTTATAAAATTATTCATATTATAATATGTTTTGATACAGTATTTATTGTGAAACAGTTACCACCATCACACTAATTAAAATATTCCTCACCTTCCATAGTACCTATTTGTATGTGGGTGATGAGAACACTGGCAAATTTCAAAATGCAATATGTTATTACAGTTGCCTTTCTAAATTTAGACTGTTTATTATAGAAAATTTTAAACACAAGTGAGGGTAGATAAAATACTAACAATTATTGCAGCCACTGACTCTCCTATATATTTTTAAAAAATTTTTGTTCCTCACATTTTTATATACTCTTGCTGTTTTTTAAAGTAAAATTTACTTACAGAAGTAAGTACTTTTACATCTGTAAGTAAATTTACTTCTATAAGTAAAATTTGCACATAATGAAATACATAAATATACAATTATGGGTTTTGAGAAATATACCCAGTGTAACCATACTTTAATTTAGATACTGAACTTTTCCATTACCCCAGAAATTTGTCTCCTGCTTCCTCCAGTCATCTGTTTCCCATCGATATTCTTAGGATTTCTGTTATCACAGGTTAATTTAATCTGTTGTTGAACGTAATATAAATGGAAACATGTAGTACATTCTTTGTGTCAGGCTTCTTTCACTCCATATCATGATTTTGAGATGTGTCCATGCTGTTAAAATCTATTGGTACTTCATCTTCTTTATATTGCAGAGTAATATTCTGTTGCATGAATGTACATGATAAATGTTCATTTTCCTCTTGATGAACATGTGGAATTTTTTTAGTGGCTACTACGAATAAAACTAGTGTAAACACTTTTGGGTTATTATGGGTATATATTTTCACTTTTCTTGGGTCACAACCTTGTAGTGGAAATCTTAGTTGGTAGGATAGATAGATATTTAAATTTATAAATTGCCCAGAACTTTTCAAAGTACTTATACCATTTTGTACTCCTGGCAATATGTGAGCATTCCAGTTACCCTGCGTCCTTCCAACTGTTTATCTGCTTTGTACTTTATCTGGGCCACCCTAATAGGTTTAAAGCTATATTGCAATGTTATTTTAGTTTGCATTTAATTTGCCTTTCCCTCGCGACTAACAGTGTTGAGTACCTTCTCATGTACTCTTAGCCTGTTCTAAATCCTTTTTGAATTGTAGGCAGTATCTCTGCCTAACAGACCAGTGTCAGATTTATGTTGCTGAAGAATCCTCTGTGCTCTTTAGTTCAGCCACTTATTTTCTATGCCTTGGGAGTTCTTCTAGCCCTGTTGGTCCTCATTCTCCTGCACACAGTAACTGTGGCTTCTCTGTACTCTTCACAGGTGAGTCTTGTCTCTCATGAATCTCATGGCTTTCCTCTTTCCTCTCATTCCCCAGTCATCCTTGGCTCAAAGCTTAGAATACATTGGGGAGAATAATCTAGCTATTTTTTCTTGCCCCCGTTTTTGGTGAAGACATGGGAAAGAGTTTGAGTGTATATGGAGGTGGGGAAGTGGGAGGTGGGGGGAGGTTAGGTAGACAGTTTCTGTCTGTGTCAGGACACTCCTCTGGATTCTATGCTGGTGTGCCAGCCCACACATAACCCTCAACACTAGACTGGTTTCTCTCTAACCATTGTTTGTGGTAGAATCCTGTGCTCCTATTTCACTCAAGGATGTTAGCAGCTTGGAATCGCTGCTTCTTTAACATGAGCTTATCACTTTTTTGGACTTGATTTAGGTTTCTCCATGTCCTCCATCTCTGACAAGTTTTGAAAACTGATTTTGTAGCTTATCCAGCTTCTTTTAGTACTTAGGGTGTGAGTAACAGTCTCTTTTGATTTTCTGGTGTCTAATAGTTAAATCCCTTCACCTCCCCACACTGGTTCCCACAATTTGCTTTTTGTTCTCTATGCTTGCTTGCTCTGTCTTCTTTTAGATTAGGTGAGTGGTTTAATGTTACATCTTATTTTTTCTATTTGCTTTTATTTGGGGTTTACAATTTACACTCTTAACTTACTAAGTTTACTCAAGATATTGTGCCACTTAACAAATTATAAGGTGCTTTTCGTGGTATATATCCACTTACCTTTCATTGTGTTACTGTAGTTTGTATTTTATTTCTCTGTTTGTTATAAAATATGTTTATTTTATAAGCCTGGTGTCTTTAAAAAGAAATTAAGGGGAAAAAAAGTATAGCCTCTGTTTTTACCCATATATAATGCATTTTGTTTGCTCTCCATTCTTTTCCATAGACATGTTTTCCTCTGGTATCATTTCTCTTCAACCTCAAGTACTTCCTTTAGTATTTCTTGTAGTGCAGTTCTGCTGGCAGTGAACTATTTCAGTTTTTTTCTTTATGCAAAACTTTCTTTTTGAATAGTATTTAACCTGGATTCAAAATCAGGTCAAAATGAGCAAAAGCCTCCAACTGACAAGCTACAGGGAAAAAAACGGCATTTTAAAATGCAGCTTCCGCCCTCCAGCTTCTTACCAGATTCGTATCACCCGTGCACACCAGCAGCAGTTGTTAAAGTCACAAAGCAATTTTGACAACAAGATTTTATTTACAAGGAAAATTAACCAGGAAAATGGAAAGTCCTTACTGCCACAAGTGGCCAGTTATTTTTTACCCCAAGTACTGTTCAGTCTCAAAGGTCCCAAAGATACATGTCTATGATGGTGCCCCTTTGCCCCTCCAAACCTGATCAGGTAGTCTGCAAAGTCCAGTCTTTTTTCCATCTTTGCTTCTTCTCTCTCTAGTGTTCTAGCTGCTCCACTTCTCCAAGGCTCTTCAAACTTTTCCAACAGATGCTTATATAAACTCAGCTTTCTAAATCCGCCACTTTGTTGAGGCACCATACACTTTCTTTACCAGGTCTGCCCTCCGCAGTGTCTGGTCACCCCTGGTCTGCCGTTCTGGCATCTGACTCCACACTGGCTACTTCTCTGCCAGCCATGCTCCCACCATGGCTCCTTGCCACCACCACCTCACTCTTCCACATGGCTTTCCCCAGCCAGGCCACGTGGGTCTGTTCTATCAGTCCGCCATTCTTGTCTTTCCTACCTCTCTCTTGGCTCATCGTCTTATCCCCCTTTTTCATGCTTCTCACAGGTCTTTCTCTCAGACCCCCCAACCCCCAGCAAAGAAGTATGGTGCCCATACAATTTTTAACTGTATTACTACCCCTGTATCAGATTTAATTCTGGGGTTTTTATTTTATTGTAAATTATTTATATATACATATATTTCAACATTATAATCACCGGGGGTCACCCACCACCTCCCCTCCCTGGCCACTCCAGTTGGTTCCCCCCACCCCCCAGTTGTGTATTTTTGTTTGGCTAATTCTGGTTTGACAGGATTGTTTTTGCTACTGATCTGCATGCCTCTTTATATACAACTTATTATTGCTTAAACATTCGTGAAGCCCTTCTACTTGCAGCATCAAAACCGGAATGTTATTTGTTACAGGGCAAATTTAAACTCATTTCCTTCCAAAGGCTTTTGCTAAATTGATGAAGTAAGCCTGCATGATCTGCTATGAAGAAAAAATGTGCACTTAGAAATAAAGGGTTATTGGGAGAGATGCACATCAGTGAGGAGCTACTTGCCAAACACTTGTGATTCACTCCTGGTAAAGACCACAAAGGTCAATGGTTGTTAGAAGAATCAGAAAAGCCAGCTAGCCCTTGTTTTGCTTTTGTGATTTTCTATAAACTCTCTCTGAACTCCCATGGGAGAAGGTTGTGGTAACAAACAAACAAGATGAAACCAGGAGTCAGAAGAGATGCTGCTTGCATCTGGCACATAAATCAGCCTGTTTTTTAAAAAAAATGTTTTTATCCTTGAAAAACTATTTTGCATACCAAAAAAGGAAAGCATTTTAGCCCAAATTGAAAATATTAAAGCAAGTTATGTTGTACTTTAATGGACAAAAGCATACTCAAACATGGAAATATGTCTTGCATATTACCAGCATGAGCTGTTTCTAAAACTCAGGCTTCAAGTATGGTTATGTCTATTATTTTTTCATTGAAATTTATTTTCCCTCCAGGTGAGCCCCTTGTCTGACTGAAATAAAATTTAGACTTTCTCCTTGGTTTGTCTAACGGCACCTGAGCTGTTCTAGAATCTCTGTACTCACTGATTATTTGAAGTGGCTCCAACTGCTTTCTAGAGTGGACGTGGAACAAAAAGAGCCGATCTCTTCGGAGCGTCCATTCCCACAGATGCATCACTGCTGAGCCCGCATTGTCTTAGTCTGACAGCACAGCTGCGCAGCATCTTCAGACACGCTGCCTCTACTGCAGCACATGTAGGCCTGGTCGCAGGGGCTCCAAATTTGTATTCCCGGGACACGGTTTCCAGGAAAGGTGGGTGGCTGCAGCACACTGGGTCAGCCTGGGTTCATTGCTCTCTTCCACTGTTCCTGCCTCCTCAGAGGTCAACTTAGGAGAATAGAGCAGCTTTTTTTGAACCCTGAAACATAGAGGGTCTTAATGTCCTTTGCCCCAAAATAAGACTTTTTACCCTATATAACCCCCCTTGACAGACAGTAATTTTGAGGTGATATGCTTTCCTAGGAAGACAGATTTTTCAACTTGTTCTCTGTTTGTGTTGGTGAAAGAGCTAGCTGGCACTTCTCTTACTAATCAGGAATCTAAATAATTCATCTCTGGCAGGCATCCCTTTGGTGCCACCAGGCTATATACCTGTAGATGTGTGGTCACTGTATATGCCTACATTTTATTTTTGTGAGATTATCTGTAGGACCTGGGACACTTGCTTTTTCTGTTTCATCTGTTTAACAACACCCACCTAATGTTTGTTGGTTCAAAGTCCCACATATGTACTAGAGGATGTGAGGATAGCAAAGGTGAGTAAAAGCTGTATACTTCCAGTACTCCATTACAGAAAGGAGAGCGAAAGAATTGAGCATGTTAGCAAGTAACCATTATCTTGATAAAATTCTGAGTGATTAAGATACCCACTTTTACAACTAAATGGATAGAGGGATAAAATCTTAACCATTTGTCTACCATCAGTTTACTTGATAACTACTGAATAAATTGTCTACAACTCTCCTAATCTCATATCCAGAACTTGTTCTTCCATTGTTTCCTATCAACCTAAAGTTACTTTATTGGTGTCTTTATAGTATATATAGTGCTTTATTAGTAAAGTAACTTTATATTTTAGCTAAATATATACTCAATTTTATGGCAGCATATACATTTTTATTCAGATATTTACTTAAAGTTATTTTAGTGTACTGATTAGATAAAACAGATTTCTCAGGAAAATATTCTGCTAATAATACTATTGTATATTGTAAAATTTGGTTATAAATGGAGCTAAACCTTTAAAAGTTTATTTACAAATTTTCATAAGTGTTGTAAATGGGGCAAAACCTTAGACTAAAAGCAATCATTAAAACTCTTATAAAAGAAAAAGGTTTTGTTTTCTGGACCATCTATCTTAGTGTCTAATGATGATTGGAAAAAACACCTTTTTAGGGAAGGCATGAAGGAATATGGTAAAAAAATTTGCCAAATGTCTGAGAAACAAAAGTTTATTGAGAATACTTTAAAAAGAAAAGACAAAAGGAGAAAAGGTGGTCCCTCCAACTTGGAGAGCTTTTCCCGTGAATCATACCATTGGCATGCCGATTCCTTTCCATGCGCCTTTCCTTTGTGGAGTGATTTGAAGATTTACGATGCAGCGAACATCGTAACAGCAGTGATCCAGCTTGAGGTTCCAAGGGGATGATTCCGGATTCACTTTATCAGGGCTGCTTCTCCTTCCTGTAAACAGTTAGCTTTCTCCATCATCGTTTAGAAAGTTAGCCACAAGCCTGGTGCTGAATGGGAACTGTAAAGAATGAGATCTCCTGAGGAGGATTTAGGGAAAAGTCCTAAAGATGTGAGAGACTGAGCTGATGTCTCCATGATATGCATTAGCAAATAGTTTGAATTTGAATAGTTTCAATTTTTTTTCTCTGAAATGTATTCCATCTCGTAGTCTGCTAGTTACACTCACCACTTTGACGATTATCTTTCTGAATTACAGATTTGATGCACTACTTCCCCCAATTAAAATCTCTCAGTTAAATAATTTGCCAAAAGTTTTGTAGCTGCCAGGATAGAATCCCTTCCTGACATTTCTTTCTTAGAATGTGGGGAATTAGGGATATTAAAAAACTCTGAACAATATAAGTGTTCTTAACCTTTTGGAGTGAAGGTAAGTGGTAACTGTTTTGGAGTTTGAAGAACTTCAGAAATGTATTTCTTAGTCACCACAACCTGTTCATGGGAATTCATATGTTTAATTTTTATATCTAAATCAACTTGCAGTATTTTAGGGTTATAGGGAGTAATTGCTGTCAAACCCTTTGATATCTTGGGAAAACTTGGACTCAGTTCATTTTATTTAAATAAAATGAAAGGGTGCAGGGTTTGAAACATGGCGGATGACGTGGACCAGCAACAAACTACAAACACTGTAGAAGAGCCCCCGGATCTCATCAGGTTCAGCTTGGATGAATAAATTTATGTGAAAATGAGAAATGACAGAGAGCTTCAGGGCAGATTCCATGCTTATGACCAGCATTTAAATATTATATTGGGAGATGTGGATAAAACTGTAACTATTATAGAAATTGATGAGGAGACCTATGAAGAGATCTATAAATCAACAAAACGGAATATCATGATGCTCTTTGTCCGGGGAGATGGTGTTGAACTAGTTGCCCCACCATTGAGAGTTGGCTGAAACAAAGTATTTGTCCCATGTAGAAAAGAGGAGAGTTTGTACGATTGCTTCTTTAAATGTAGAAGATACTCAAAAGAGAAACCTGCCTACGATTTGATACTAAGAAATGACCAAGGATTCTTCCCCTCCTGAAGTGAGTTTCCTCACAGATAATTCACAGATGCTAAATGACATTTTTATTTTTCTCCAGACCCTCCAATAAATGTGTTCACCAAGACATAGAAAATTTTTTCAGGGGTTCATTCCAAATCTCCAGTTGTTTCTTTTTTCAAACACTGTTTTCTCCTTTAAATTAAATTTGTTCCCTTTATTTAAAAAAAAAAGGCTTTCAAGTATTAGGCTTGTTTCTCCTATTTTAATAGAGTGACTTGGCATCCTGCATTTGTTAATCTTTGGGAACAGTAAGTGTTAAATAGATACTTAAAATAATATTTGCATGGTTAAAGAAGAATGTCTTCAATATGTAAAATGTATTTTTTTTAACAAACAGGATTGGTGCTTACTTCATTTGTAAAGAATCTTGTTTTATCCTGTTAAAGGTTTTAAGTGAAATTGTCTAGTCTGCAAATAATTTTAAAGTTAATGATTGTTACAGTGAGTCAAAAGCTATATGCCAACAGTGGATGTAATGACAGCAATCAAACAAAATTTAGTTAGATCTGGTTGGTTACAAAATTTTCCCTACCCAACACACACATAATTGGCATCGTGGTTCTTTATTTAATCCTTTCTAAAACTCAACACTTTAAACAGATACTTTGTTATTTTTATAGTCTGTTTTTAGTTTTCCTGTGTATTTATTTTTTAAGGCAATAGGAAAACAAAATCAAGACTCTAACTCTCCAAGGGATCAGAGTTAAAAACATGAATGTCCTTTTATGCTTCTTACAAGTATCACTAGTTGTTTTTCTCTTTTGCTTCTTAGCTGCTGACATCCTGACTTATTCTAAAAGGAAAAATCTGGCAAGTCTGTTTTGAGGACCTTTTTCTTTTAATTTTAAAAGTTTGGTGTTCATCACTTTAGTATGAACTTATAGTACCAATACTAGTCTTGGTTGGTTGTTACAAATAGTGGTAGGTTTTGAGGAAGTCATATGAGTTCCTTATACATTTAGGTTCTAAAAGAAATCCATTTTCCTTGAATGAGATCACTCTTATTGTAATTTCATCATCATTATCATAAAATGTTGAAAAAATAAAAAAGCTGAAGTAATAAAAAGTAACTGAAAGATATATTTGAATGTTTAATGGAGCTCAGAATTTTCCTTTATCCATTCTTTATCTCTTAAAATTTAAGTGTATTTTTAAAAGGACAGTACACTTTTCTTGTAAGATTAAAACTTTATTAAAATCTTCAATTGAGTAACCAAAGAAATAGTCATATAATTTCCTTTTTCTCATGCTTTTAAAAAGATGCTTAATCCAAAGCAGAGCAAACATTGATGTACAATTTTCTCATGTTTTTGTACAAGTTGTGTAAGTTTCTTACATAATATCAATATCTGTTTCAATTTAGGTGTTATGTATAGGGAATGAAATATTTTACATATGTGATGTTCAGTTGGTCAGGTACGGTTTGTGGGAAAGACTCTACTTTCTTTGTTCAGTTGCCTTGTTACCTTTGTCAAAATTCAGTTGACCAGAAGCATATGGTTTTATTTCAGAAGACTGTTCTGTTCTTCAGTTTCTATACTTGTCCTGTAGCAATACAACATTGTCTCAACTACTATAGCTTTATAGGAAGTTTTGAAATGAGGTAGTATAAATCCTCCAACTTTGTTATTTTTCAATCTTCTTTTTAAAAAATTCACATTTAATTAATTTTTTAAAACCAAAGAAAATTCATTCTCCTTTGTTTTCTGGCGCTCCATTTATATACACATTTTAAATGCAGATATGAGTCGCAACAGGAAGGTAGAGAGATGGTTTTGGAGGAGTGTCTGTCAAAGTCATCTGTGGAGAGCATTATACTTACTATTCAGTATAATTTCCCATCGGTCTGTTTCTGTTGTTCATTTTTATGAGCTTGCATCTCTAACTAGATGGTACTTCCCCTGTAGTGTGCTTCATCAGTAGTGCAGGGAGAACAAAGAGCCAGATGACATGCTCTGAATTGTGATGCCAGTAGAATGGGCAACTGGTGGATAGACACAGTTGAGGTAGAGGAAAACTAGTTTTGTTTGTCCTGCTTGCTTTGGGCTTGCTTCTGCTTGCCACTGATACTCTCCTTGGTAGTTGGAGTTGAGCTGAAAGAAGGTTATAATCTGAAGGTAGGCCCACCAGGCCCAGGAGCCTTTCAGTTGCCCAAAAGATCAGGTAAATATTTATAAGGAGATTTGCTGAAAGGTTAAGAACCAACTAGGATAGATCCTGGAAGAGTTCTCCCTGTGGCTTCCTTATAAATATGAATGAATTTATTTATTGCTAAAGATTAGTATGCAAAAAGGTTGTTTTTTTGTTTTTTGTCATGGTTGATAAGCTGTTCTTGGCCCAGTACAACATTCAAATTTTTTATTTAATTCTCTTATAACTTCTAAATCTTGTCATTTAGATAAATGTTTTTGTTCTTTCATAGAACTAAAGAAAAATACTACTTTGAAATTTATCAACACTTAACAGAAGGTTTGTAAGAAAAAGTACCTTTCAGATGTAGCTAGAACTAGGATTCTCTTATACCTTCAATAGTCAAGCTTCAGCTTTTGATAGAGTATAAGTATACTTCATGGATGCTGCAGATTGTTTGCAGACAGTTGTGATAAAGAGAACAATGCAATGAAGCCAAAACAAAACCTTTATTACTAGAAATGTTCATCATCTCCTGAGCCTTCAGCAAGCTATAATATTTTTGCTAGTTGGCATCCTGCTTTGCTCTTGATGACTACTACCTATCAGGACAGGGGTTGCTGAAGGTTGAGTTGGCTGTGGTATGTTCTTAAAATAAGACAACAATGAAGTTTGCAGTACTGATTAATTCTTCCTTTCACAAAAGAGGTTTTTGTAGCATGTGATGCTATTTGATAGCATTTTATCCTCTATAAAACTTCTTTCAAAATTGGACTTGTTCCTCTCAGACCCTGCGATTGCTTTATCAACTAAATGTATATAATATTCTAAATAACGTGTTATTTCAACAGTTACATAGTATCTTCACCAGGAGTGGGTTCCATTTGAAGAAACCACTTTCTTTGGTCATTCATTATTGTTTTATCATGAGATTGTGGCAGTTCTGTCATTATCAGACTCCACTTTAAATTCTAGTTCTTTGCTGTTTCTACAACATCTGCAGATACTACACTGAGGTCTTCCATGAACTACCCTCACTGTCATGTATACACTTTGGAATCACCGTCTTCCAGTCTCCCACTCATGTTGATATTTTCACTTCTTCCCATGAAACAGAAATGTTTTAATGTCATGTGGGATAGTGAATCCTTTCCAGAACTTACTTTGTGCAGACCCACCAGCAGAATAAGACTCTTTAGCTGCTTAGCCTATGAAATGTATTTTTTAAACAATAAGAATTGAAAGTCAAAATGATTCCTTGAACCTTGTGCTGAAGAATTGCTGTTGTATTAGCAGGCATGAAAACAATATTAATTCCCCTGGACATTTCTATTAGCATTCTTGGGTCACCAGGCACATTGTCAGTGAGCAGTAACATTGTGAAAGTATCATTTTCTAAGCAGTAGGTCTCAACAATGGTCCTGAAATATTCAGTAAACCATGTTGTAGATGGGTGTAAACATCCTGGTTTTGTTGTTGTTATTGTTGTTGTCATTGTTCCATTTATAATGATGCAGACAGAGAAGATCTAGTGTAGTTCTTAAGAGCTCTAGGAGTTATGAAATGATGAGTGAGCTTTACCTTCAGCTTTCAGACAGCAGCCAGCTTGACCCCTAACTTGAGAATCAGCATATCCTTTGAAACTTTAAAGCCAGTCATTGACTTAGCTCAGGAATGAAGATCCTAGATGGTATTGTCTTCCCGTTAATGGCTGTTTCATCTGCAGTGAAAACCTGGTGTTTAGTGTGAACACCTTCATCAGTGATCTTAGCAGATTATTGAACAACTGCTGCAGCTTTTCCGTCAGCACCTGCTGCATCACTTTTGTGCCTTTTTGTTACAGAAGTGACTTCTTTACACCTCATGAACCAGCCTTTGCTAGCCTTCAGCTTTTCTTCTGTGGCTTCCTCACCTCTCTTAGCCTTCAAAGAAAAGAAGAGAATTAGGGTTGGCTTAAGGGAATATGGGCTGCTGATTTGATACTTCATGTAGACCACTAAAACTTCCCCCATTTTGCAAAAAGACTGTTTTGTTTCCTCATCATTTATGTGTTCGCTGGAATAGCACTTTTAATTTCCTTAAGAACTTTTCTTTGCTTTCACAATTTAGCTAACTGGGGCAAGAGGCACCGTTTTGAGCCTGTTTCTGCTTTCAACATGCCTTTCTCACTAAGCCTGATTATTTCTAGCTTTTGATTTCAAGTGGTTTCATATGGGACTCTTCCTTTCACTTGAACATTTCAAGGTCATTAGAGGCTTATTAATAGGCCTGATTTCAGTTTTGTGTGTGAGGGGTTGGGGAGGTTCGAGGAGGTGGTGAGAAATGGGGCCTTTACCCAGTCGGTGGAGCCATCAGAATGCACACAGCATTTATTGATTAAGTTCGCTGTGTTATGTGGGCATGGTTTGTAAAACTCCCAAATAGTGACTATAGTAACAACACTGGTCGCAGATAGCTGAAGCAGGTATAATGATAATGTAGAAGTTTGACATATTGCAAGAGTTACCAAAACGTGGCACAGAGACATGGCATAAGCACACCTTGGAACGATGGTGCCCACAGACATGGAATGCAGGGTGGCCTCAAACCTTCCCTTTGAAAAAATGTAATACTTGTGTTAGGTGTGTAATACATTTTGTTTGTTTGGTCACTCGATATCACTTGCAAAGCACAGTCAAATGAAGTGCAATCAAAGGAAGTATGCCTGTATGGGATGTGTTCAGAATACTTTAAGGAGTATTAATGAGCATCTGTCTTTTCAGTGCTCTTTAATATGCTAATTGGGGCAAGAAAACTTCGGAGAGGAAAATTACATATTTTCCTTCTATATTTTTATGTCTCATAAATTACTCTGAAAATAAACACAGTGACTTTGCTCTCTTGAAATCCTTCTTTGTGTTTCTCCATTCAAGTCTCCTTCTATGCTCTACTTAGCTTCTCTAAACAGTGCTCTGCATAAAATGTTAGTAAATCTTTGTGAAACTTACGATAAATAACTTCCCATTTCTTCCTCACTGCTTAAAAAGGGAGTAGTATTTTAGTATCAGTCTTTGAGACATTAAGCCTTGAGTCACAGCGTGGTTCACTTATTTCCAACATCATGATTAAGGCTATTGAGAAGAATACTTTTGTTAAACGTTTTTATTTCTCCCTTCATCTTCATTTAATTATTTCTTACTATTGCTCCTTATTAGGCTAAATTACTTTAGTATCTCTAATTAAAAATTAAACATCTTATAATGATCTGGCTTTTAAGAAGACACACAGACTAATGATGCTGAGCCTTTTCTCTTTGCTGTTGCCCCAGACATTATTGCCGGCTTTGGTTTCCTAATTTAGTAACAGAAAGAAAACTATGCAGGACTGGGCAGGTTCCGTGCACTGGCACGTCGCCATCAAGCATGGGTTTCGTAAGCAAATGGACCAGTGGGGATTTGCGGAAAACACAGATTAGTTTACAGGAGCTTTGCTCTTTGCAAATCTCGAACTATTTAAAGGAACTGGGCTCACTGTCTGCCACCTAAATAGAAATCAGTTTTATTTAAACACACATACACACTCTAGGATGTGTTGTTTCCTTTCCAAAAATTACCCTTCCTTCTTGTGTTTGTAATTTCATACTTTTGCTGACTTTTAAAACACTTTTCCTTTAGTAAATAATGCATCAGAATTAATGACTCTGTCCAGTTGTTTCATGCATAACTCCCAGAAGAGCATAATATAGAAGAGTCATGACACACATATTCAGTGAGCTTCTGTGTGCGGACAAAGAGACCTCCAACAGATGGGAAAAAAGCACCTGATTTACACACCAGCTATGACTTGTGAGGCTGTGCAACCTTGGCTCCTTGTGTCACCCCATCTGCAGGGGCCACTGGGATTCCAGGCACAGCTGGGCGTTCTCTTCCTAAGGTTTCTCAAGGCTGGAGGTGAGGCTTGACTGCAGAAGGGTCTGCTCTTTACAGAAGATCCACTAATACTGCTTCTTGTGGATGAGACTGACACAAAAATGGTTGAGGTCATCAAATGAAGTTCAGTACGTGAGCCATTTGGCAAAGGATTTCTTTGCTATTACTGCTGCCGGAGAGAACCGAGTTATATAAGAATGATGTTCTTTTGTTTAGTGCAATCCCTCCTTCTTACCTCAGCTTTGAGTAAGACACTTAGCTTTCAGAGTGTAAAAACTTGTTCATTTCGTTCTGGAAGAATCTTGGTGGGTATATCTTGCTCCTCATTTCTGTGCCCCTAGTTAAACACATTAGTGAAGCTTTGTCAATGGTTATTTTCCATTTCACTTCCAAATTTACTTTTGCTCTTAGTTCAGTTCAAAGATGGTGTTATATAGGTTCTTTGTTCATTTTAGAAAATTCTATTGCAGCCAACTCCTGGGTTCCGAAGCAAAACCATTCTCAAGTGTGAATCTCCAACTTTTCCAAATTCTGTACTTTGCTGATTACTCTGAACAAATCTTCCTTTTTATGGCATGCAACTGAGGGAAGCACTTTCAAAAGCTTTTTCTTACTCTCTTCCACAAATCCTTTTAGTCTTTTTCCTCATGCTTTCTGCTTCACTTAGGACTTCTGTTTACAGAATTGGCAGACTGGATAATTCAGACCAACCCTCCCGTAAGGGGAACTAGAAAAATTAGAGGCGGGGGAAAAAACTCTTTTGAAGGCATGAGTAAGCCAACAGGTATGAAGAATTCCCATGTTTTAAAGAAATTTTGATCTTTATGATCTGTTTCCAACTGACACAAACCTGACTTGTTTGGTTGAGGCACAGCATGTAGAAGATACACCTGGGCAATCCTTTGCTAGGAAATGGAATTAAAGACTGCTGGGAATTCTGTGAAAATAATACAGAAATCACCGATTTCATCTTTAAGAAGAATTGAAAAAAAGTGATTGCATAGGTTGAAACATCAGATACACAACTTCTGTGTGTCGAGTCATTGTCATACTTTCATTTAATATTTGTGTATAGTTTCCTTTGCTTCTTTAAACACATAATGCTGCTTTGAAACCACTGTAAAATTCAATATCTAGACCCATTCAACTCAGTCTAAACTGGCTGCTTTTTTTCCTCCTGAAATGCTGCTGTTTCTTTGCATATCTTGTGTTTTGTTGTTGACAACTGAGAAATACAGGTAATAATGGCAACTTTGCAATGATTTCTCCTTTTTTAAAGAATTGTTTTCATGTATTTTTTTGCTTCTTTTCTGGATTCTATTCCCCCCCCCCCCCCCCCCCCGTGTGTAGTTTCTGATGACTGCTCAGATTTTCATCTTATTTTAATTTTTTGACATTTCCTAGCTATGCCCCTGTGTCTATAGAATAAGGATAGCCATTGGTTTGAAGAGAGATTTAATCAAACACTTCAAGCCTGTAATTCTTCTATCTGCTGAGTGTTTGAATTGATAAGTGTCTACAAAGACAGTTACCACATCTGCTGTGGCTTTTACTTTTTGTGGACTCTCTTGGGTCACCTGGAAATTACATCATTTCTCAGTCATCTAAGGATTTGAATTAAACATATGTAGCATTTAATTGACTCTTTTTTTTTCAGACTCAGTTAAATTGGATGTTCAGCTACTCATTGCCACTGCATCTATAGTCTCTAGCTAGCAAAATAGGGCTCTGTAGTTTCCTCATTCTGTTACCACAAGATCCTTGAAGGGTGAAAAGGATGTATCCTTTAATCCCTTGCCCCAAATCAAGGATACCCTCTCTGACTGCCAAGCTCCTGCTGATTTTAATGGTCAGCTCTGCCTTGGTAAACTCACATCCTTGAGATTGAGCAGAGTAAAGGATGGGAGATGTACCACCCTCAACAAGTAGAGGTTGAGGGTCTCACTATTTCTGAACAAATCAATATGTAATAGTTTTTGTTTGTTTGTTTTAGAATAAACACTTCTGACTTTCTTACCTTCCTTTGGTTGATTTATGGGCCTTCTCATCTTTTTATTTTTCTTGTAAAATCATGTTTTCATGTAAAATCTTGTTTTTGTGGAAAGACTTTATTAAGCTCTTCACACTATTCTGGGCCCCCTCTTTTTAAGTATTCTCAATCCACTTAATTAGCTATTTAAAATGTTGAAAGTACTCAACAATTTAATCTGAATTTTATCAAATCCCTAGTCTTATGAAGAGTTTTGTGATGTCTTCCCATTTCCTGATTCATCTATTTTATTCTGAAATTCTTTGATAAAGTCCCATATCCATAGTTTTGACAAAAAGCACAGAGATGAGCATCTTGGATTGCTATTTGTCCTGATATGTAAACTGTTTTAAAATGTGTGAACTCTTCTTAGGCCTTTACTTAACCTCAGCTTTAAGTACCTCTCTAAGATGTTTGAACAGCACTTTGTTTGTTACTAATTCTTGCTTCAATCATAGGTTGAGAAATCTTTTTGATATCCTGAGCATTTTTCTGAAGTGTAGATTTGGGACAGTAGAATCTTCCTCCATTCTTACAGATTCATGTCTAAATTATCATTAAAGACAAATACAAATCTTTTATTGTAGTTTTCTCAAAAGACACTAGCTAGCACATATATACAACTTTAGCCTTTGGATTTACCTTTATTTAATGTTGATTTTTAAATTCTTTTTATTCCAGGAGAAATAAAATGATAAAAACCAGAATATATTTTTGGTAGCCTTTCAACTCTTGAAAAAAGTATATGATTTTATCAGAGGATGGAGTCAAACGTAATCATGTAATTTATGTAATAATTCAGAGGAATGGGGTAGAATTTCAGTGTTGACTATATTGAGAATATGTAATCTGATTGTCTTGCTAAGGATACTAGTAGCTCAAAAGACAATAATACTAGTCAATAGAAAAGTAAATTCTTTTTTTTTTTTTTAGGTGCTATGGTTCCCATATTGTTTCTTGTGATGCCAAGAGTGTCTACATGTTTTGAATCACTAATCTAATAGAGGTCTACTATCTAATTACAGACTTAAAATGAACTTCTAGTGGAAAGTTGCTTCTGTCCTAAAAGTTTTATGGTAGAAAACAGCATCTGTTCACTTTTAACTGATTGGTATTCTTTGTGTACTTAAAAGTTTTATAGTTCTTTTTGTTCCACTGTTCAGTTACTTCCTGTTACAGAGGGCATTGGAAAACTTTGTTAATGCATTGCACAATGGGCACCCAGGGGTATCATTTAGGTCAGACCCTAAAATTCCATTATGCTGCCTCAGTAATGAGGAAAAATAGCTTACCTCCAAAAATATGTGAAGTAGATAATCCTGACAATATAACCTGAAATGAAAATCTGCATAACTGGTCGTCTTGAATCTTTCAGGAAAATAAAGTTTTTTTCAAAGTAGTAATTCATGCATGAACACAAAGCAATGATAAACATGCTGAATTTTAGAATAAATGCTTTTGCAATTCAAAGACAGTGTAGCTGAAGAGGAGATATGCACCATATCTCTCTAACAATTTTTAGTATAATTCCCTCTTAGCAATACTTTCTTTGACAATATTGCAGTGACAATGTTGGTGGATTCTTCAAAGGCCAAATTGACTGTTAGTTAACCAAAAAGCACCTGGTAAGTAATTTACTATAAAGAACATCTAACCAGAGTCTCTGAAGATAGCACTAGGTAAAATGTCAAGTAGTGTGTGAATTTCTTTTTTGAAGTAATGTCTAACATATTAAGATTTCTATTGGGAATTCATTGGCAAACTTGACATCCAGGTATTAGGATTTAAGTCAAATCAGTTTCTACTGCATTTCTCAAATGTCATGTTTCAGAGCTTTGAGTTTCAAAACTCCCAAATAATATTTAGTTATCTTTCATTACTAAGAGAACTTCTTAATTGCTAGTTTGATTTCATTAACTTTAAAAAGTTCTTGCATATTATATATAGTAAGACAAATGTATAGTTAATAGTTTTGCAATTAGCTTTCTTATTTATTAATTTTATTTTCCGTTATGATTATTTGTTATCAAATGTAACCTGTCACCCATTCAAAGATAGGACTATCTAGTAAGCCTCTCTGAGTGAGGACTGTTTTTGTTCTATGCTAGAAAACCCTAAGTAATACATTACTAAGGGCAGTAAAAATGTTACTTGTTCTTGTTTAACTCATGAACCATTATCCCTTGGAAACAATACTATTGGTAAATGAGTTCTGAAGAAAGTCTCCCAACACCTGTTTAACTCATGACCCCCTTGAGTACATGTTGCACCTGCCATCACAAGAGGGAGCCCATGCTGCAGGAGAACATGCATCTGTCTCGTGTGTGGAGTTGTGGATGTGTTCTGTCACTGCTGTAGTTGTGTCAAGTAACTATTCCCTTCATCTTACTGAAGCTTGATGTGAGTCAAACTCAGGGTCTTTCTGGCTCATCAAATGGATCAACCAAGG
Organism: Uropsilus gracilis; assembly: GCA_004024945.1. Taxonomy (NCBI): domain Eukaryota; kingdom Metazoa; phylum Chordata; class Mammalia; order Eulipotyphla; family Talpidae; genus Uropsilus; species Uropsilus gracilis. Next base: position 27,974 of record PVHY01004372.1, on the reverse strand, counting down.
CATGAACTTGATCTTTCGAAACTAAAGGAATATGCTTATTATAACTTTCTACATGCGAAACTGATATAATATTTGGGCAGATATACCCCAATCTAAATTCATCAAATCTAATCATTGTTAATTCCTTTCAGTTATCCTTGAAGATGCATGTATTCCAACAAGACTCTGTGGTTTTCTCCTTGAGATAAGATCTCCCATTAGAGTTTCTAAGTTAACTCCAAAAACAATACAGCATCATAGTAACAAGAACTCCCCTAAACTGTCACTGAAAATATGCGACATAAGTTACTCTTGGCAGTGCTGCTCTTGTTTAAACCTTTACAGTTTTTTTTTTTTTCCCGTATAGTTTTCCTGCACTTGCCTTCAGAGTTTGAAGCATGGTCTGCTCATGAAAATTAGTGATGGAAAATCCTTATCCATCTTAGGATTTAGGATGCCTTTGACTTCTAAAATCCATTAAATAATTCTGTATCAGGATGTGAAGACTGAAATTTCAAAACACATTTCAAAAGACATGAATGAAACATCATGGATTAGCTTTGCTGAGTGATGACTTTAAAAAACAATATTTATTTGATTACATAACTTATGAAATTCTTGTTTTATTTTGTCATTTTTTGTGAATTGTGTTCATTTTGTTTCTCTGAAATTTTATGAACTATGGCAAATCATCCACAAGAAATAGAATGCCTAATAATCTAGGGCTTATTTCATAAGTAGGAAACTAGTCTTCTATCATTCTTCTAGAACACTCCTGTTGCTTGCTTTCCCAGAAATAATTGTAACGCACTTGGAAAAACGTCAATTATGTCCAGTATGCAGCAGACCTCTGGCAGTCTTCTAGTTCACACCCCCTTTCTCAGGAACACTTGATTTTTCTCATACTTCCACACCAGTGTAACTTTTCTGAACAAATTTGAATTATAAATTGTGTCTTTTGTATAAACTGTGCTAGTCTTGAGCTGTGGTCACTTACCAAGTGATATACTTACTTAATTCAAAGAATGTTTACTGAGTAATTGCCATGTATTGGACACTGCTAGATGCTGGGACTGTAGGAGTCAATAAGGCAATCAAATTCCCTACTCTGTGTAGATTATTTCTAGTGGCACAGGTTGTGGTTTTACAGATAAGCAAGCAAATAAACAAAATAATTAAAGATTGTGGTAAAATCAGGGAAGGAACTGAGAGGATGCTCTGCTTAGAGAAGAAGGGATCTACTTATTAGGGTCAAAGGAAGGCCTTTTGAAAATGTGACAGTGGAGTTCCAAAGACAAGAAAGAGCCCAGTTTGAGGAATTTAATAGAACTTCCCTAAAGAGACAATAGCAGATTCAAAGGGAAGAAAAAGGCCTGACACTTTGAGAGAAAGAAAGAACCCAAGGGAAGAAGTGCCCAGATACTTTCTGAGGTGGGACAGATGGGGCAGGGTAATTGAATTGTAGTGGGGAGGATGAGAGGGGAAAGCCAGGCATAGGCAGGGGATCTCATTGCCTCCTCAGAGTAAGAAGTTATTCAGTACAGTGGGAATTCAGGGCAGAATTGAGGTAGTGAAGGAGCATGAGCTGACTGATGCTGGAATATCATGTTGATGTCTGTGACTTGCACAGTATCTTATAGGGCGGCCAGGCCTGGGACTCTCCCTGACCTTTGTTCTCTATTGGGCTCTCCTCCAAAAGGAAATGACCAGTTACTGTGGCAGTCCCAGCTGTGGCCATCACCTATTTCATAAAATAACATCCTTAAACTAAAAGGGCTTATTCTCTACTTCGTTTTAAATAAAAAATGATTTAACAGATCTTAAGGGATCAGCTTTTGTTGTCTGCTCTGCAAGCGTGTTTAGACCCACATGTGGAAGCAAGGTCTTTTCTAAACTGTGTAAAAGAGACAAGTTTGGTAATTCAGGGTTCAGGGGTTTTAATTCTCATGTCAAATAAGTAGGTTGAACTCCTTTTAAAGGAAATAACAATTTAATTGTCTGTCCAGGATTTGATCCCAGTTGTCTCAATTTATAGCTAAGTGATTACAAATATTATTGAAATAAGGGGTATTTTATTTAATCACATGAGGTGGGTATTACTCTATGTCTTTTTTTTTTTTACAGGTGATTAAAAAAAGCAAAACATTAAACAATTAGCCAACCCAGAGTTGCACAGCTGATCAGGAATAGGGTATGTAGAAATCCAGTCCGGAGAAAGAATGTAAAGAGAGACACTTACTGTATATAGAATGGAATTTGGCATTGAAATACTATCTTTCATTTCTCTGTCTGCTCTCCTAATCTGGTATGCTTCGGAGCTCAAATTAGAGCTGTTTTTAGTGGTCCTGGAAAAAGTCAGTGTTTGAAAATACTAAGCCTTATTATTGACTCTCTGTGGTCACTGCCTTGGCATGGAGTGGGTGGCTTCCTTCCCATTCCCATTTAAATTTTAGGTTAGGTCAGTGTACATCAGCAGAGAGTGATGATTTAAAGGAGACTTACTGTTTTCCTTTTGAAATTGGCACTCTAAAGTTATTTTTATGCTTAGTGCAGGTAATTATTATGTGGCAATAATGCCATCATTTCAGAATTGTCTAGAAGTAGATGAAAAGTTTTTCAGGTATTGTATATTTAGCATAAAAGTAAAAAATGCAAACTCTTGTGAAGGTAGGCCTACTTGCTCCAAGTATACAAATTTGTCTTTAGACCTTGGGGAGTGGGGTATAGGATTCCAGGAAGGCTCTGTGACCCTGCATCAGTAATTCTACATTCATTTCAAGATTGCATCCCAATATGCCACTTTTTCTAAGGTGTGGAGAATGTTTGATAAACTTCATTATAGGTGGTTTTTTAAAAAAATAATAAAATACCACATTGAAAAAGACATTAGTAGCGCATTGGTAGACGTCAACTAAGAAATGAAATCATGACTTTACACTAGGAATAATTATTTTGCTTACTTACAATATTCAGATACATGGTGTGTGGAATTTTAACACTTTGGTTTAATATGCTTGTTATTCTTACTTTTAGAAAGGATTGTATACTTTTTGTATTATTTTTATTTTTGTTTTAACCTAAAGGAAAAAGCACCCTTTCGATGTGTGTACCCACCATCACAATCAAATAGAGAAGCATTCCAGCGGAGATGCTGTGCTCAGCTGTCAGCAGTCCCTGTCTACACCTCATGCCCTGACAGCCACTCTGCCTTTATATTTCTCTAGTTTGTTCAGCCCATAGTATTATGCAGACAGTGCTGTTTATGTGTGCCCTTTGCGCCTGACATGTCTGACATAGCATCATAGACCAGCTTCAACCATGTCGCATGTATCCATAGCTTACTCCCTTTTATTGCGGAGTAGTATTTTGTTATAGGGAAATACCAGTCTTAGACTGGTCTTCTGAAAGGCATTTATTTTTCTTGTTTTGGGTAGTGCAGGTATTTCTTTGTATTTCAAATTGTTTGGCTTCCCTAGTTTGGCTATTGGCATTTCTAATATAAAGTTTAGAATCACCTTGTTAGTTTCTACTGAAAAAACCTTCCAGGGTTTTGCTAGGAATTGTATTGAATCTGTTGGTCAGTTTGGGGAGTGTGCCATCTTCTATCTTATCCGTGTTAAAACTTAAAATGAAGTGACTCAATTTATTTACTTTAAAATTTTCTCAGCATTTTTTTGTAGCTTTTAGCAGCAAAGTTCTGCACTTCCTTTGTTAAGTTTATTTCCAGACATTTTATTGTAAATGGAATTATTTTAATAATTTTTGCATTATTTGTCTTGAATATAGAAATAGAATTGATTTTTACAGTGTCAATATAATCACCTATGACCTTTTTATATTTCTTTATTCTAGTAACTTTTGTGGGTTCCTTAGTATTTCCTATTAATGATCATGTCATCTGTGAATAAAGAAACTTTACTTGTTTTCTCAGCCTGGAATCTCCATTTCATTGCTTCCTGCTTATTTATCATTCTGATCATTCCAGAAGAGTCCCTTCAACTTCCAAGAATCTTCAGGAGCTGTCATAGTCTCACAATGTAAATCCAAGCTTCCTACCGACTTTCATTATCGTCCATGTCTCCACCACACCCCCTGTGTTGAATTTACTTTCTACTCCTCTCTATTGGTGACTTTGATCATTATTTGCCTCCAAACAGCACATTGTGCATGCTATATTTTTTCACTTTCAAACTTTCAACTCCACCCTACCCTCTGCTGTGAATTCTATATCCTTTTTCTTTTGATATTTTCAAGTTTCCATTGTTAGTGAATTTTGCAATAACTTCAGTACCTCATCTAACTCTTCTTTTTGAACTCCTTCCATGCATTTTCTCTTGTATGTAATATGATTGTCAATGGCAGACATTTTTTTCACTCTTCTCTTGGTACCTAACCCCAGAGCATGTAGCTGGTTAAACGTACTTTTATCTCATTTCACTTCTAAAATCTCTTCACAAAGTGAATTCAGAAGATTCTCTAGTTTCTTTCCTTTTTATTCAGTTCTAAAATGATAATTCTCCTCAGTTTCCGCACTCCCACATACCTCAAATCAAAAGCAATTTTTGTGTGTGTGTGAAATAGAGGGAGGCGGACTTAACTAGGTGAAATAACTGTGCTAATGGAGTAAAGAACAAAACTAACTCCCATATGCTTCAGTTAGGTTCAGTAGTACAAAACTCCCATCTGTAGTCACACTGTCCATTTCTCCATCTCCAAATAAGTATTTTGTTCAGTATTGATCAGAGAAATTGGGCAATAAAGTATAAACTTACTGGCACAAATTCCTTGAAAATATTTGAGAAACAACAAGAAAGTAATGTATTTTGCATTTATCTGTATGGTATAAAAGTGGTTATTAAAAATGTTTCTATGAATAGTAAGTCTCTAACAAAGATCAGTCTACTTTTTCTGTAAATGGTGAGATAATAAGTATTTTAAAGCTTTGCAGGCCACATATGATCTCTGCCATACCTTTGTTGTTGTTGTGCTTTACACCCTCTTAAAATGTAAAAGCTGATCTTAGCTGTAGGCAATACAAAAGCAGGCCATGGGCCAAAATTTGCCTGGGAGCCATGGTTTGCCAGGTCCAGCTGTAGCAATAAGAAAAGTTAATCTGTGTAAGTAGGCATCCAAGAGGACGGAAGACTGTATATGCAGTAGACAAGGTATTACTAATACTAGTCTATGCCCTGGACATACTGGGATTTGCCCAGGGGTGTAGTCACATGGAACATGGAAAACCTCTGGATCAGAGGCAAAGAGCTGGCAGCCCAGTGGTCCTTAATGTGGAAGTTCCATGATGTGGAAAGAGTGGACTTGTCCTCCATGGGGCTTCCTGGAGTGCTTGGGGTGGAGTGTACTCAGACAGAGTGCCTGCCATTCCCCTTGAGATGACTCAGCAGAACTTCCTCTACCCAGACATACCCTGTGGTGAGTTTCCCCGAGAAGGATGAAGAACACCCAACCTGCTAACTTAGTGATCTGGGATTTGACAAGAACAAAATTGTACTCACCATGAAACACACTCCAACTGTAGACCTCAGTGATGAGACAATAAATGGAAAGATTTCATGAGGGTGGAATAAGAACAAGTCTTCATTGTGTATACTTTCAGTGGGTTTTTTTTATTGGAACCACATCACTGGACCATAGCTCAAAATGTTATCCACCAAACAGTCTCATTTTATTATTATAATCATTATCGTGGTAAAAATATCTAAAAGATATCCTGGTTTTTTAAGTGCAGAAACTTTCTACTTAGTAGAATGGAAAGCAGTACATTAAGTGTACACTTGATACTATAATTTTATTTATATGTCTCTGGTTTACTTAGATAAAAGGTAAAATCCCCAAAGTTGCACAAACCAGGAACCATGAAGTGACTGTAATCATTCTTTTCTCACCCTCATGACAATGTTTGAATCCTCAAGAGGCAGGAGCCGTAGTAAGAGACTTCGGGCTCGTGTTTCCCCGCCTGTGTCTCACCTTCATGCCAGCGTTGTTGTTCTCCATGTGAGAAGAATCTGGCGTGTTCATTTAAAGACAAACACCCAGGTTATCCGGGGCTCCAGCATTCACTCTGTGGAAATAGTTACAGCTACTGATTTATTTGGTTGAACTGTGACAGCTTTGAGTCATTGCATTTAGTTCCATTAAATTAATTCCAGATGCAATTTATCTTAATTTTGATTTTGGTTGTAGAGGTTGGCGATTTGAAGGAGCTGCAGACACTAGACATTTCTACCAATCGTTTGCTAACTTTACCCGAGAGGCTTCACCTGTGCCTTTCTCTGCAGTACCTCACTGTGGACCGAAACCGTCTATGGTATGTGCCACGCCATCTCTGCCAGCTGCCCAGCCTCAATGAACTCTCCATGGCTGGAAACCGGCTTGCATTTTTGCCACTTGGTAAGTGATTGTGTTTAAATGGTAAAGCCAAGCAACCAAAGAGGAAGGTGGGGAGCCTTGGCTTCCTTGACTAGGAAGGCCTGGTTAGTTTTCAGTATTCTGAGTATTTTGAAGATTGTCTTTCTGAGTCCATTTTCTGCAGTGAACAAAGCACCGTTCCCCATTGGCAAAGCTGGTGCACATAGGGATTCCATAGTTTAGAAAAGAAACTGCTCCTGCAAGTTTCCCTTCCTCTGTTACATCAAGTTCGCCACAGTCTAAACCCTTCGTCTCCTCCTTCCTGGCCCTGAACCCTGTTCCCTTGTCTGAGACTAGACATCCTCTCCTTAGCATGCGTTCTAGTTCTCAGTCCCTCATTCTGCCTGGAGTCCTACAGACAGTTTAGCTTTTCGACATAATGAATCTTCTTAACTAGTCTTGGGGCTGTGGGTTCCTCTCAAATCCAGCTGGTTTCCATGCCCTGTGTCTTTTCTCCCAGCTGCGTCGTAGGTCCTCGAGCTCTGACTCATTCCCAGAGTCCTTTGCACTCCTTCCTGCCTGTCCCTTCAGAAGACTCAGCCAAGTGTGGGCTGCGGTCCTGGGGCATTCGGGTGAGGAGGGCGTCCACTCCAGGGGAACCTGACCACTCTAAGGTCTAGGGCGCCACAAAGTATGTCACACTGATACAATCAACAGCCTTCTCTGTCTCATTTCTGTTTTGTTTGCTTTGTTTGACTCGAGGGAGGTGAATTTGGAAAGGGAATTCAAATTAAGGGTTTGGGAAAATGAGTCCGTACCTACCCTTCTATGGAGTTTGTGCACTTGGAAGCTCTCCGTGATCGTCTCGCTGATAAAGTGAGACGGCGGCTGCTGCTGACCGTCCAGACAGTGTCGAATGAGGCACGTAGCTGCTGGCACTGCCTCCGCTTAGCTTTTTGTGGACTCTTAGCAAATAGGGGTCTTGACAGTGGTGTGGAGACAGACTGTGCATATGTGAGTATGTATGTGTATGTATGCACACATACACCAAACCACACCCACCAGGTAAAAATTTTCAGCTCGAAGCCTCCTGTGTGTAACAGTGATTCTGGCAGCACCCTGGCCTGCCTGTGACTAGGCAAGCATTTCTTCTCACACGCTTTTTCCCTTTGCAAAGCAGCAGCAGTTCTCTGCCCACTTCTCTCTGTGCAGGTGTCTCTTTTTTTTCTTTCTCCTTTTCCTTATAAACTTGTCCTTTTAAAATAAAAAAAAGGCATCCTGACTCTGTGAGATTAATGTAGGGACTTGAAAGTTTATGAAATGGGTACTAGCATATCTCCGCCTATGGCTGGAGGTAGATATTTTGGGAAGCTACTTACTGAATTCAATTTCTTGCCAAAGTTTGACTTTAGGTGACTAACAGTTTTTTATGGGGCTTCTGCAAAGAATGTCAGATTATAGCTGCTTCGAAAAGCAGCTACAGAAACTGTATAGAAGGATGACTTCACTCACGATGCTATCAAAACCATTAACACTCCGCGAGTATGTTCTTTTTCAAGATAAAAAGATGCATCAAGAAAGAAGGATGCTCATGTTGTAACTGCCATGACAACTGGGTGACAGATTAGCCTTTGGATGGAAGCTTTATTCACAGTGGCAACTATCAATGCTCAGGGAAGTACATCATTTGCACCTAATGCTGTGAGACTTAATAGCATACTAGAGCTTCACTGTTTGTTGATTCAGTATGGCTCTATTGACTAAATAGCTCTGACTCACTTCTGGACTCCTGCAAGAGTAGGGAAATACAGCGAAAGGATTTTTTTCCTGTAAGGTAGTTTGTCAAGTACTCCTGGTTCCTTTAGCATGATTAATAAGCTCCGTTTTTCGGTAATGTTTACAAGTTTATGACTTAGTTTTATATATCCTTGAATAACATTTTATTGGATGTTGAGGAAAAAAAGCCAATCCCAGCAACAGTGGTAAAATGACATCATTCAAGCACCTGCTTTCATTGTACATCATTTCACTTCAAGTCACAGTTTCCAGGAACCTATGAAGGACATTAGGTGAGGATGTAACTGCTGAGTGTGAAATTTTGAGTAATAGGTGTGTGGACTCAGGTTGCCCATGTGCACTGGCCCTGGATGAGCACTCCCTTGTTGGAGCCTACAAGGGCCATGTCAGCTAAAGTCAGTGTCAGCAACGCCCACAGTTTAAGAAAACAAAAGATGGGCTCACGTCAACCGGTAAAATTATCATTGGGTGTTAATTTGAAAAGTGATGATTGAATTCTTAGCTATAAAGTTTGGCTGATGACATTGAAATTCGTAGTCTTCTGGTGCACAAACCACCACTCAGTAAACACAAATGTGGTAGAGAATAGCTCTTCTTCACCAGGAAGTTATTTGGGCTTCTAACCTAGTCTCAGAGTTAGCCCTGTCTCCAGCTGCAGGAAGAGTTATTCTGTGTGCCCAGGACTGTGCTGCCAGGGAAGTGACAGCCCCTTTCTGCTGTGGAGTTCACTGGTGGCTTGGATAAGGATGTGAACTTGGCCCTCTTAGCGTGAAACAGAAGACAAATACTAGCTCTTACTAGTGGTTGTTGTTTTTTCCTTTGTGGAAATTGTTTAAAAACCTCCCTTTGTTTAAAAAAAAAAAAAGTTTGTGTCGAGTAGTGGTACAGAAACTACCTGGTCATTCTTCTGGTCATTCTCAGATCCACATTGCAATCCCTTCTCATCTTGCAAATGGCACATAAATGGCCCGAAACTGTTAAGTGTACTTGTGTTCTCCTGTTGCTTCGTGTCCCTGCTTCCCCTGCCTGTGTTAGCTAAGTTGGATAATGATTTGCTGTGTACTGTTTTTTAAGAAAATAAATGTTTAAGTCCAGACAGTAAAACTATTCAAACTTCAAATCATTATTTAAAAAACCATTTTTAAATCTTTATAATCTTTAACTTTTAATCTCAGACTGAGCGATGATGCAAACTGTGCTGGAGCCTGAGCATTTGATCTGCAGGTTGAGGAACAACTGTCTTGAGATCACTGTTTAATGACGATTTTCGTAGTCTCTAACCTTAAACAAGTCTTAGTGCTGAAGAGCTTTCTCTAGTGCAGACCACATCCCAGAGGCTGGAATTAGTAACTGACCAGAAAGAATGACAATTGCTTTCCAAGGAGGGACCCCAACGTGTGGCTAACGCTGTATTTCCTTAGGGACCGTGGGGCAGGTCTGTAATCACACACATGATGAAAAAGAAGGAAAGAGGAGTATGAAGGCAACATCCAAAAACCAGCAACAGGAAGAAACGGGAGAGAATTATTCTATGAATTAAGCCCTGGAGTGCATATTCTTCAAACAAGTAGATACTGAGTGCTCTTTCTTAAGCTCTGTTTTTTGTTTTTCGTTTTTGCAAGTGTTTGGAGAAAAATTCTTTCCTTCATTCTGGTGCTGTTTACTCATCTGTACTCTTTTCACCTGTCTTAATGATTACCTCTGCCTTATTTTTCTTTTATCCTTCAGGTCTCTGCTCTTGACCTAAGGTTTTCTTAGGAAGTTAATAGGATTATTTATTATGACATCTGCAGTGTGGACCGGAAGCTGGTTCTGCTAGGTGCTGACTTCACTGCACTATTATGTACAGAGAAAAGGTCACCTGGAGATGGGGAGCTTTAGATGGATACATGTGTGGGGGTTTTTTTTGGTTTGTTTTTGTTTGTTTGTTTTTTACTGAGAAGGATATGTGGAAAGGGAGTAATTAATATGAAGAAAATGATTACCGGAATATCTGTTTTTAAAAAGAGAACTGCTGTTCAGGCTTTGAAAAGTACAGATGTAAGAAGAAATAATATGGGGGTAGATCCAAGAGCAGAATGTTTGCCAGCAAATTTTAATTTCGATCTGGAACTTAGGGCATTTTCGATAGTGACAGGAGTGAGCAGTACTAGAAAAGTCTGGGAGATGTCTGACTTAAAAGCAAGACTCCTTAGTGTCTGTCAGTCATAGTTTTCAGTAAGGTTGTTAGTTTTTTTTTTACGGGGGTTGAGGGGGGGGTTGCTGAAATCCAGCTGAGCACCAGCTCAGAGGGACAGGTGGTTTGAAGCACTGTGTTCCCCAGGCTGCTTCTGTAGCACTGGAAGATAATGTTGTCATGCCAGGTATGTGCTGGACAGTAGGCGACTGTCTCATCTCTGGAATCTTCTCTGAAGAAATTCTTGGTCATTAGTGAATTTACAGCCCTGAATCTGTCTGTCAGAACTAGCCCACCAGTTACATGTTCTTTCAAAGGAAATGCTGGTCTCCTCCCACATCCAGCCCTGAGATGACACCTGGCTGCCTGGACACTGGCCCACAGGCGCTGGCGCCCACAGCACCTGCAGCCTTCTTCTACCGCTGGTATCACTATTAGTATTCATGTCACATATTAGTATCACTTCCCCCCTGATGTGGGTGTGCCCCCAGACATGGAAGTGACAATTGGGGGAGGCTGTCGCCCTCACTTCCTCGTGGTGAAACGGACCCTCTCTTAAATCCCGCCTCTGCCATTTATTAGCTGTGAGTTTGGAACTTGGAAAGGTTATTTAAGCCATCTGAAATCGCAGCGATGAGTCTGTTAATACCTATTCTATAGCACGCTCATGAGAATTAAAGAACGTCCATCAAATGTTTTCATGTATCATGCTACGTAAACATGCAGTTAATGAGCTATTTTTATTGTTTTACGAGACTGTAAGAAAAGATTGGCACTGTATGTGTCTTTACTTTTTACCTCAAGTATCTGACATATTACCTGACCCCATTGCTTGTATTAATTCTTTGTTACCTGAACTGTGCAACAGAAATAGAGATACTGGCTGGGCAAGGTGGCACGTGCCTGTAAGGGGCAGTCTAGGAAGCCACGGCAGAGACCAGGGATCACGGTTTGAGTCCTACTCAGGGCAACATAGCAAGACCTAGTTCCAAAAAATTAGCTGGGTGTGGTGGTACGCGCCTGTAATCCCAGCTACCTGGAAAGCTGAGGCTGGGGATTGCTTGAGTCCGGGGTACCCCAGGCAACATGAGCCTGCAGTTCCACGGGCAAAAATAGCAAGACCTAGTCTCAAAAAAAAAAAAAAAAAAAAAAAAGCGATACTGATGCTGGTGCTGGAATATGTAAACCAACAGCAAAAGGTGGTTTCGGTCATTCAAATTCATTAAAATCAATTTATTTTAATCCAGTAGTTGTTGATGATCTCCTGGGTAGAAAACATTTTATTGAATTATGATTCACTGTGAAATCTTACTTTATAAAAGTTGAATCGATTATAAAGATATGTTTATGTAAAAGATTGGTTGTGAGTGTATTTAAAAAATGTTAGCACTTATGAAAACTAATTATTTGAAAGAGTTCTCATCTTAAAAGGCAGCATGTCAGTAATTTAAATTAACTTTAAAGATTATTTTGAAATACTCTGTAAATTACTCTGAACTCATTGCAAGAAACCTACATGTTATAGTGATTTAAAATGTAGTTATGAATAATAATATATCAGCTTACTGAACTGTGTGATTGGTTCTAAAACCGATAGAATGTTCCAGAAAGCCTGTTTTGATCTCTTACTTTGATGCTTTAGTCTCTATCACCCCATTCTTTTGCGAAAGGGAATGCATCATTCACATTTTGATAAATTAGCAGAGTTTCACCCTGGTTAGTGCACAGTGAGCAGCAGGTGCTACTGGCTCAGGCCCCTGCGGTCACTTAGTGCTGACTCGTCCAGCGCTGTTAAAGGAGCACAGCTTAGACACATCAGAGCTTTTTGTCCCACCTCAACCACATGCTAAAACCGTGGAATGACAGAGAAAAAAGTGGTAATTTGTGCAAGACTCGTCCTTGCTTTAGCTAATTTCTAAGTAATAATACTTTGATCTGTGAGTCTGAAAGGTAAAAAGGGATTTTGGAGACTATCTAATACTTTAAAAAGCCACATGAGAATGTTTTCTGTTATCTGAGCCTCTTGTGAAGATAGACAGCTTCCTTGCTTTCTAAAGTTCACATAGTCAACATTCTTTACACAAGAGCTTAAAAAAAAAAAAACTGCATGATACGCTTATTGCAAGGTATGAGTCCATTAAAACTAATCGAATGAAGGACCAAGCCAGCTCATTAGCTGGTAGATGAATGGTCTCTTCCCAAGTTAGTTATTGAGTGAAGATTTTCTGTTCTAAGAAGTATCTCTAAGCTTCTTCATGCAGAAGATACTCATATCTCAGCCTCATTATAATTTCAAATGCCATTTCACTCTGCTTGGGGCTTTGCCAGCAGATAGCTCCTTGGCCAACAGCATGCTCTCCTGAGGCTGCCTGGACACTGCCTGTAAGGTCCATGACCTTGCCTGGCATTTCAGTGTCTCCGCCTCACCAGCAGGCTGTGCTGTGTCAGCGAAAGCCAGCCTAGTGGCCAGGTTCCCTCTTGGCGTTCTTGTTTTGTGAGCTTCTCTTGAAGAGAGAGGAAAAGACTGAGGAGTCCAAGCACCAGCTACTAAGGAATCAGTCTTGGCGTTCCATGTATTGTTGAGTCTTGATAGCAAAGCTGCAGAATAGGTGTTCCTGTCCCCACCTCACAGAGGAGGTACAGGTATAGTTGTACCCCCTGTGCCCCGTGCCCTGCCGCAGCGAGAAAGTGGGGAGAGCCAGGAGTCAGACCCAGCTTCCACCCCAGCACCCACTTTGTCCTGTTAGTGTGGCAAGGTTGACATGTCCATGTGAAATACTCATGTCCTCCCGATTATCGGCCTGTGTCTAATAGATTAAGCGCAGCTTGTTCAGCCAGCTCTCAGCTCTGCTGGAAAGTTGCTCATACCATTCTGGGCATTTACAAAAAGTTCTGTGCCCTAGACAAAGTGGTCAGGAAGTAAAAACAGACTTCTCTGGCTAATTAAAAACTCAGTAATATCTAAATCATGTAACATTTTTGCAATCGACACTTCATCATTTTCCTATAAAACTAAGGTGGGGGAAGAGGACTGAACTACCTAAGAAGTAGGAACTTTAATCTAACTTTGTGTTATGAACCTTGCATGCAGCCCTGGTTGATTTGCATGCGCTCCTTTGTGTGTGTTAGAGGAAAAAGGCTCTTCCTCTGTCATGTCCCATTTTCTGTCCTTGGCTCAAGGGGATGAATCACTATCTCTAGAGGCTTCTGCCTCCCACTCTTTTCTGTGCAATTAAAGTATAGAAAAGTGTTAGTAGCTTCTGCTGCATGCCAAAGAGAATGCCTTCTTAATTGGCTCCTACTGTAGGCTGCACTTCCAACTATAGCACTTCCCGGTAAGAAGTAGAATAATAATACCTGCCATCTATTGAAGAAGGCTGTGCCCCACAGATTCTGCCCAATAATTTATACTTTGTTGTTAATTCTCACTTGGTTTAAAGGACAGCATTGTAACCTCTTGATACAGATGAGTATACACACTGAAAACAGAATAAGGAGTCAGTAAGTAGAATAAGGATTCAAATCCAGGTTGTCCAAGTCTGTAATCTCACTCCATTAATTGATACCCTGTCCTCTCTACCATTGCACAAACTCAAGTAAAGAATCCTTCTCAGTGCCCCCTTTGGGAAAATCTGAGACCAGGGCTGATTTGTATTTTGTCAATGTAGTTTCATTTCCTAAAAAATTCTAGAGTTTTCTATTTATTTGTAACATCTACAGAGTTCTGTGTGTGATGAAAGGATTTATTTACATGTCAGAGAAGTCAAGAAAAAATCTAGAACAGGATTATAGTGTAGTTTTGTAAGTACCTTCAAATTTTTTATTGCAAGTGAAGTTTAGTTTTGTTTAGTGTGTTTTTCCTGTTTTATTAATATGTAGTCTTTTAGCAGTAGGTATGTTTATATATGTTTACTGAGTAGCCATATACATTATTTTGTTAATGGCATATTTTCATGCTTTAAAAAACATATCATGGCGATTTTCACAGATTCCTTCATATTTAGTTATAACAACCTGGCTAGGTTGGGGGGAAGCTAGTGTGATACCCTTTAGCATATGTGCAAATGGAGGCCCCTTTCACTTTGCTAAGAAGTGAGAGAAGAGGTACCAAACACATAGACAGTTCATAAAATATATATTAAAATGGGTCACAGACATACTCCAAAAGGTTCAAACTTGTAACTAGAAAACTTCAGATTAAAGCCATGCTGAAATATCATTTCTCACCTTTCAGAATGAAAACTAAAATAACATATAACAGCACAACTTAACCGTTGCTGGCTGGCAAAACTGATAGTCTCATACTTTGCTGGTTGTACATAAATTGACTTAGCCCTTCTAGAGGCAAATTCTGGTAATACCTATGAATCTGTGCACCTGCTTACCTTTTGATTCAGCAAGTCGGTTTTCAAGATTCTCTGCCAAAGATACACCTCCAGTAATACAGATGTAAGGTGGCCATGAATTATATACCCTCGTGTGTCCGGTAGACATGGCCACTAGGAGATGGTGAAGCAGTGGCACCCACATGGTAACAGCACACCCACTACACAGATCTTAGCTTTTAACATGCCCTTCTGAAAAGGAGGTGAGACTCCTTGAAGAGTGTTGATTTTAGGGGTAGGGCGGGAAAGCTACAGGCTGAGCTGGGAACATCTTGTGCTGCCAGAGAGTAAAGGATTGCTCAAAAAAGGATAAAAAATGTTTAAAAGAACCCAAGAGCCAACCTCAGGCTGCTTCTAATTGCCAAAACTGGAACATTTTGATCAACACAGTAAGTGATGATGGTATTGGGTTTTCAGTCCTTCCAGTAAAATAAATATTCATGAATTCAGATGAATAGAAAATCAAATAGGTAAATGAGAGAGAAAGGATGACTTCTCCTTTCAGAAGAATTTTAATTATTATGGAAAAAAGGATAATAGAAAACCTCTACTAGGTAAATACTATCATTTTTGCAAACAAAATTCATTGATGGATGTTAAAATTAATTGACAAACTTTAAGGAAGAACAGTTTCTCTCATAGCCTTGTGCCAATAGAACACAAAGACTTGCCCTGGGGTTTGGGGTGACTGCCTCCAACATGGCTAGTTCATCCCTGGCTCTTGCCTGGAGGCTCACTTGCTCTCCAGAAAGCTGCTGGAGAACCTTCCTAACTGAGATCATCTTCCTTAAGGACGAGTGGCCCAGGGTAGGACAAAGAGAAAGCCATAATGCATTTTGTGACTTGCTCTGAAATCTCGCATCAGTTCTCTCTGTTCTGTTTACTAGATATGTTAAAGCCACAAGATCGGGAAAGGGCGTCTCAGGCCTACAGTCCAGTCATGCTTTTTTCTTCTAAGAGTGCTCCCAGTTTTAACTCTCCTTTATAACTTGCACCAGCTCTCATCCTGGGCAGAAGTACCGGTGTGGGACTAGCAGAGTAAAGGAAGGTAACCCTTCCCTGCACCGTCCCAGCCTGGAGCTCTTCCTCGCCTTAACCTTACAGCAAACACCTCCTGCTTCCATCGCAAATTGTCCAGAATCTGTCTGGGAACACTGACTTGATGCACAGCTCTCTACAGTGGTGACTGTATTGTGTTACAGTTGTCATTTTTCATGCCTGTCTTCATATATATCATATTCACATTGATATCCCTGAGGCCTATCACAGTGCCCAGAAGGTCCTTAGTGGGTTTCTTTTGAAATGTAAACACATTTGAGAATCTCCTAATTAAGCTGCAGAGACTTCGGACTTCCATAAACTGAAGGACAACCTAGTTCCCATTTCCACCAGCGTAACTCTTGATACCTTTACAAAGACTGTGTTCTTGTGTTGGCAAGCAGAGGGCTAGCAAGGTTGTTGAAGATTGTGTTCCTCTGTGATGATGAAACAGCCCCACCCAGCGAGTGCTAGAGCTGGACAGAAGGCCAGTGTTCTGGGCACAGGGCGTGTAGGAAGGGCTGATCCCTGCATATGGAAGCACTGCCTGTACTTGACCAAAAGCAGCCTTTGGCACTCGCTGGCTCCTCGCTGGCTTCCCCTCCAACTCCCTGTTGGCCTGATACTTCTGGAAAAAGGAGGGATTTGACCTCTTTCTGGCATACCTGTTCCTGTCTCACACCCTTCTATCGGGGGGGTCTCTGTCTCACCTCTTCCCATTCCTGGTTCAACCCAGTCCTGTCTCCCCTCACTGGTCTTGCCACCTTTACACATCCCACTGGGGACTGAGATTAGGGATTCCCTTTGCTTCTCCCTGCCCCTGTTGCCATGGCTGTTTTATTCATTTGCACATTCGCCTGGCTCCTGAAGTCCCAGCCCAGCCAGGGACGATCCCAGCCCCCCTCCACCCACTGCCCATCGCGCTGCCCACAGAAAACAGTGAACATTCATGTGTGCACAGAACGAGGCTTATGTATGCTGACCTGCCAGCTTGGGCAGTAGAACATTTTTTTTTCCTTTGGCGAAAATGAAGCTGCATAATTAACCTACAATAAACTTTATTCTTAAATTAAAATTGTTTAGAAAAAGTAATAGAATTTTTATGTGGGGAGGAAATTTAATAATGTTCTATTTCCAGTTATCGTTTATCTGGGGGTCTAGGGTAGGTGAAGCCTTTCCCCTATAGTCATGCTCTGATACTGCAGCTGACATCGCTGTAGATGTTAAACCTGCAACAAGTGTTTTTCAAGAATGAAAGTTTTCAAGTTCTAGTATTATATATTAGATTTGGCATTGTATATTGTATTGGTGTTATACTACATGTTTATAGAGATTATAACACTTTTCTTTCTAATCCAGATTTAGGTCGCTCTCGAGAACTACAATATGTGTATGTGGATAACAACATTCATCTGAAAGGGTTGCCATCGTATCTGTACAATAAAGTCATCGGCTGCAGTGGGTAAGGCCGGCTTCAGATTTTATCCTGCAGCTCAGTTCCTTTGCTAGCTTTGTTTGTCATTTACTGCTTACTTCCCACTTCATTATTAGTCCCTGACATAACTTGGAAATAGATGAACTACTTTTAATAATCCTGTTCAATTTTTGTCAATGGCCTCAATGTACTAAACCAAATACCATTAGAAGCTAAGAATATGGAGCAAGCAATTCAGAAAATCGTCCTTGGAGTTCAGTTAGTAAGCTGTGCTTTTAGTCGGTATGTTTTTATTATTTTCCAGTCAAAAGACAAAAATGAAGCCATGCATACCATTAGAAACTCAGCGGTACCAGTCGCAGAACCTGGAAGAATTAGCATCAATTTAATAGCTTTTCTTTCTCTGCTTCCATTGCAGTAACAGTTTTACTATAGTAACAGCCTTAATGTCTGGGATTTTACCAAGTGGAAATCCTCAGAATTCAACAATGAGAATAGCCCCTCAATGCAAATCATGATTCTAGCAACCAAAACAGATGTTTCAGTTAATGGGAAATGATAGGCTTTTATTTCCAGGCCTACAGTAAGCTTTTCTCCTCAGCCAGGCTTCTGGAAAGAGTATCATTGTCTCCTACCACCACCAGATAGGGTGGTGTAGGATTAACACAGCATACCCGGTGCCAGGATCCTGCCTTGCCCGAACTTCACTCTCCTCACTTAAGCAGCCCAAGGGTGCTTGGAACACCTCTGAGGCCACTTAGCCAGTCTGGATGGCTTTCTCTTTGTAATCCCCAGCATCCTGCATAACCTGGTTCATCCTCTCCCGTTGTACACAGAGATCAGCCATTCCCCTGGTGGCCTGGCTCCAAGGGAGGGGCGCTGAGCAGAGATTGCTCCGAAGAGGGCAGTCCTAGGAGCAGAGGCCTTCCTTAGGGAAACATATGCAGTTGTTATCTCGGAAGAGTCCTAGGTGAGTTCAGTGCCTATGTAGGCTGATGAAATCCAGCCCAGGGATGTACTCTAGAATCGTCTATGAAGCAGCAAGAATGGCATGTATGGTAGAGTTTTTACCTCAGTGGTTTTTCTACAACGGGTGATGGGACAACTATGATTCTGTGCAGTCATTGCTCCTAATGAGTTTTTAAGGAATCTGTTATATGGACTAATTTTTCTATGTGGTGAATAAACTGCCCTCCATCACCAAGATACTTGGAATGTCAGCACACATCAAGGCTGAAGGCAGTTTTTCCTGCACCAAGGTCTTCAGAGACTGCACTAAAATGTGATTGGAGTTTGCACTAAAATTGGAGAATAGCTTTTACTTAAGATAACCTTCTAATTTGATGTTTAGATATGAGTATTTTTTGACGGCCAGAAAGTTCTGCTTGTGTGGAATAGAGATGTATTTTAATTCTTTGACTTGGTACCTAGGAGAAGAGATAGTGAATTTTATAAGAGCTTTAAATCTTTGAGAGAATAAATGGTTGAGTAAAGTAGGCAAATTATGGGCTATTAGTTTATACATTTTATTACTTTAATCTTTTTTGTAGTGGTACTAAGAAAACTGAAAGTTATTAAAAGGATGATGTAAAACAATTTTCTAATACTAATAGTTTTTAGGGTATGGGCACTTCCACTCCAGATGATTTGTGATCCAAAAGTCATCTTTAATCTGTTGGTTTAACTCAGAATGCATTTCTCATGGAAGCAATTCTGTTGGTTATATTTCTAGTTAGCTCATTAGAAGGTCTTTTAGCCCTTCTTGTACCCCCCAAATTATCCTTACTTTTGTGGTATTTCTAAGGCAAATATATACAGAATTCTAGTAGGTGCCATAACAGCAGAAGTAAGGGCACCTTTCTGTTATCCCTTTTATTGAGTATGTACTGAGAGATTCCCCCCATTTCAAGTCAAAGTAGAGGTGCTTTAGGAAAATGAGGGGCGAAGAGTAGAACATGGTTCTGAAATAGCATAACATAAAGAAGAGAAGGGTATCTGAGGGATAGAAAGCTCACTTCTTTCTAAACCCAAATCTTTGTTCAGTTGTTCATTCATTGAATACTTATTGTGCAGCTACTGTTTGTTCAATGCGCTAGAGAATGGTCATATAGTGAGGAGCAAAACAACTCAGTACTTGCCCTATAAACCTAGCCAGGGTTCAGAATGAACAATAAATAACTGAACAAATTTAGTACTAATTATCTTTAAGGAGATGCTGTTTAAACTGAGAACTGAAGAGTTCACACACTTGCTTCTCCACTGCTATCAAATGGTGCTTCTAGCCCAGATGTAGGCCGATAGTATAATACTGTGCTTCTGCTAAATTGTACTGTATCTGAGATAATGACATTTTTATTTTCACAGTAAGAATCTAAGAGAATTAGAGCAACATCAGTTTAAAATGAACATAGGTTTAGGGACTTGTGGAACAATATTAAAAAATAATAACTAATATCTGATTATTTAGATATTTACCCTGGTATTGAAAAATAACTAATACAAAAAAATAGAGGAATATAACGGAGTCCAGAATCTATACAATATGACTCTTATAATGCTCAGATACCACAGAAGTACATGATATATAAAAGTAATAAAATCTGAAGGCCAGTTCTCAAGGGAAAAGGCAGTAAAGACTAACCTGAGATGACTCAAAATGTTGGAATTGTCAGATAGGAATTTTAAGGTAATTATTCCCTGCAGTAAAGAAAAATAAGCTTGCAATGAATAGAAAGGCCGGAAAATATAACTAATAAAATAGAAGCAAATCTTTGAAAATGCAGTATCTGAAATAAAAAATACACTTGCTGGGCAAACAACAGATTGTGTACAAAAGTGGAAAAAATAGCAGACTAGCCAGGTAGAAGTGACCCATTCTCAAGAACAAGTAGAGAAAAAGATTGAAAACAAAAATGAGCACAATATCAGGGATTTGCCAGACAGTATTAAAAAGCCTGATATATGTATCATTAACATCCTAGAAGGAAAGAGAGGAGGAAATGGCAGGACTAACAGAACTATTTGAAGAAGTAATGTCCAAATATTCCCAAATATGATCAAAGACATAAATTTGCATTTTCAAGATACTCAGCAAATCCTTAGCAATGTAGAGTTACAAAGAAAATCATGCCTAGGCAGAACTGCTGAAAACCAAAGGTAAAAAGAAAACCTTGAAAGCAAGCAGAGAAATGACAAATTGCATAGAAGAGAAAAATTCTAAAGTGTGTTACCCCTCCAATCAGAAATTCTGAAGGCCAAAAAACAGTGGCACAACATTCTAAAATACTAAAAAAAAAGGGAAAAAAAAAACACACAGAAAAAATACCCTTCAAAAAAGGAAAGCAATGAATCATTCTCAGATGGAACAAAGCGGAGCCCTTGAAGGAGGCTCTGCCCTCTTGGTTTATTCTAGCCAAGGCTTGTTCCACCTGAGTGGCAAAGTGTCTCTCCATCTCTGTATCTCCTTCACCCCTTTCCTTTGCTCTTAATTTAAGCTGAAACAGACTCTCTTTGCTAAGAAGGAGGGTAAATCCCGGTAGCAGTTCCCACATTAATGAGCATGTGGATGACATCGTATACTTTTTAGGATAAAAGACAGTTATTTGGGTGCTCTCTGTAAGGGAATTTAAATTACTCTTTTACTTTTAACACATTGTTGGGTGGAGTGATAAACGTACAAATGCATATGAATTAATTTGCTAAATCACAGGCATGTTTGGGGGCCTAATCTCAGTGGCAAAATACTGTCCCTACTCATTTAGCTCATCTGGAGTTCAGTGTTGAATGGCAGCTCTGAAACGCTGAACTGAAAGGAAATTAGGTGATGATTGGTAGAAATCAACTATATAACTAAACCAAAAGTACTCACATTGGTAGCAGATTTTAATTTATTTTAACTCATTTAAGGGTTTAAATGAGTTAAATGCCTCAGCATTAATCTAAAAATAATAGAAGCCGCAGAATTAAAAGTAAAACGCACCAAGACTTAAGCCAGCTAATAATTACCCAGTTTCATCATGTTTTGGAGCCAATCATGGGGCCCACTGTCTTTATGGACCACTCACTCCCATGGTGACTCCAGAGATGACAAGTGCTGTCAGGCAGATACCATGGGTCCACTTGCCTTTCTCTTCCATGGAACCCACTCCCTGGCCAGTGAAAACTGTTTGTTTAACCCCATGTTTCTTGTGCATTCACAGAGCTGAATGTCTGTCCCTTTCCCTGAAATATCATCATTCTTATCTATGTTTTTAATAACAGATACCTTCACAACAACATCTAGACTGATGTTTGACTGAATCTCAGGGTACCGTGGTCTAGCCAACTTTGATCAAAAAACTTAACTGTGATGCATGTTTTGTAGTATGTTATCAAGAGCATAAAGTAGCTATAACCTTTACTTAGCCTTTATATCTGCTTCACCTTTGTTGCCTGCTGGGCAGCTGTGGAGGGATGGATCTACCTACTGCACAGAACGCTGCTCCTACCTGCTTTGCTACCCCCATCTTAGAAACCAAGCAACTCAGGCTCAGGGAGATGAGCTGTCCAAGGTCACAAAGCTGGTGCAGTCTCCTTTCCACTGCCCATCTGCTTGACCTCTGCTCTACATACACCACCTCCCTTTTCTCCTCGGTGTAGTGTAGGCATCCTCTTTGTGATGCCATTTAGAGCGCAGACATCCCAGTCTGGGTAGGTTCTTACTGCTTCTGGCAGCCCCAGTAGGTCACCCACAAGCTTCTGCCAGTCTTGGTGGGTTTTGTAAGTAGCAAAGAGGCAGGCCAGGCCAGGCAGGCTGGGAGGCAGGTGGGGCCACCAACCCCCAGAAATCTTCATGCTCTTTCTTTGGACTCTTTCTCTGGCATTCTCTCCTCTCTGTGTTCCCCTCCCACAGTGTGGCGCTGCCCCTTTATCTCCTCTCAGGCCCAGGGGAGCCCACTCAGGCATGCACACACCCACTGGCCCAGGGACATGTATTGTCATGCGGAGGACACCGTGCCACCAGGGCTGGCCATACAGGCTAATGGCAGAAAAAGCCTGACCAGCTAATTTACTCTACACTGGCCTAGACTCGCTCTCTTGAGAGCAGACGTGGGAAAGTACCTCTCAGGTTCCTGCATCACTTTAGGTACCAGGGGTGTACCTCCAGTGGGGTCAAGGGAGACTGGCCATGGCTAGTGGAAAAGGGCTTAGCTCACATGGGTCCTCCCTTCCAGCCACGTTCCAGCCATGGCTGCAGCTCTTCTCCAGTGTTATGCAGAGAGGACATTTAATAGTGGTGTCATTAGAACAGATTTAATTAGCTCTTTATTTCCAGTGGTGAAGAGCAGGAACTTCTGCTAAAAGAATTGTCAAAGGTAAATTAGACCTTATATAAAATGAGGCTTCACTTGTTAATGTGAGCCTGTTCAGTGGTTTCCATCAGATACTTGTCTTTTTAATTATTGAAAATGAGGCAAGTACTAGTGAAAAGCTGGCTTTTAGTTTTTGAAACCTTTATTTGTCTTGTTAAATACTGTGAACAGTGTCTATCGGTCACCCATGATTGGGTCACACAACCTTGCTTGCTCTGCCCCTCCCCCCACCATCTCCACTCTTCTGTGGTCTTGTTAAGGGCTGTTATGCCACAGCGTAGCTATATATATTGATTTACCATGTGTGTTAGGGTTCTGTGAGCTTCTGATGTATAGAGTCCCTGAACTCTTGGTCCCCTGTCCTCAATTTCAGCTGTAATTGAGTTCCTCTTCCTGGAATTGCCTCTTGTCTTCAGTCAAATTTCTGCTCTCCTATGTCTCCTCCTCGGAAAGATCTTCTTTGATTATGCCATCTAAAGTAGCGTGATTCTCACTCCCTGCTTACTCTCCTCTGCCATATATTTCTCTCTGTTTTCTGACCTCCATGCTATAAAGAGTCACTTCCAGTCCTCCAGATGCAGGTTGCAGAATTGTGTGCTCCTGTGTACCAAGTAGATGCAAAGTTGTTTATAGAGGGTGATTCCTAAAAGTTCCCAGTGAAAGTAGCCCATATGTCTGCCAGTTACCGCACAGCAGTGAGATGGAGAAAGTAAGTGCACACAGCAACATGGCTGTATCCCTTTTCTGAACAGAAAGATCCAGACACACACTACTTCTTGCTGCGCAAAAAGGCAAAAAGCAAACTCTTGTGTTAGAATCCACAGTGCTGGTTATCTTTAGGATATGGATTTTGCCTGTTAGTAGGGGTGCCCAGAGGGACCTTCTGAGGTACTTTCTTTTGATCTGTCTGGAACTGAGTGAAATCAGTTGAGTTTAGATCTGACACTGGCTCCTCTGTGACATCTTCCCTGGTTCCCCAGTCAGGGTCAAGTGCCATCTTCTCTGCGCCAACACTGGACAATCTTGCCGTCATTATTTTGTCCTTTAAGGGAAGAGGGCCATCTTGTTTCCTCTTGACTTTTTCAATTTAAGTATCTTGATGGTGGCAAGTTTTACTGTGGTCAAATACTCCGGAAGCATTTTCTGACAGAAGGTGGCATGAACGAAGGAACTTCAGCAAATCCCCGCACCAAGGGCTTTTGTCTTTCAGTCCTGTGCCTTCCCCTGTTCCATCTTGTTTCTGGTTGAGCTAGAGAGATGGTCTGAGAGCCAATATTCAGTAGCACCTGGTTGGCTTCAGAGTCAAAAGAGGACTAGTCTCTGATGGGGCATAGACTGCTGTGGACCCCTGAGCTTTGGTCATGCTGCTGCTGAAGGAACGTGATGTCT
Source organism: Uropsilus gracilis (assembly GCA_004024945.1). Taxonomy (NCBI): domain Eukaryota; kingdom Metazoa; phylum Chordata; class Mammalia; order Eulipotyphla; family Talpidae; genus Uropsilus; species Uropsilus gracilis. Next base: position 4,058 of record PVHY01004372.1, on the reverse strand, counting down.
CTGCTTTCTGGTAGGGAACAGGCCGTGACTTGGCTTACACAACAGGCTTCGTCAGGAATCTTTTGCCCACAAGTTGTGGAAGAATCCAGTGAGGCTGTCTTCCATACAAAACCGATTTGCTTGTAGTTTTTTCCTACACAAAAATTCTGCTAACCCCAAATACTCTAACTTCACAGGGTAGACTTTTTCCCTTTTAATTTTGAAAATTTCAGTAAATATAAACTTGGGGAGGGCAATAAGCTGAGGATAAACAGAGCTTACAAAGCAAGCGATGATAGATCCTATCAAGGCAGATTCCTTCAAAGTCTGCCCTTGCTGGGAGCGACTAGACCCCAGCAGGATTTAGCTGAGTTCCAAGTGATGAGTTTCGCTTTCTGTGCCAGGTTTTACTAAGGAGCCCAGGATAGCATCTGTTTATTTTGAATAGAATCTAGCGCCTCAGCAGTGTCTTAAAACTTTAACTGGATATTTTGACGAACATGTTTTTTATTGGGAGAGGGCACTCGTGCACACGTATGCATTTCTTTCTTTGCTAACACTGCTGTGACTCTGTCTTTCTACAGCTGCGGTGCTCCCATTCAAGTTTCTGAGGTGAAGCTGCTTTCCTTTTCATCAGGGCAACTAACCGTTTTCCTCCCAGCTGAGGTGAAGGCCATCGGGACAGAGAATGACCGTGTGCTGCCCTTGCAAGAGCTGGCCATGAGGAGCCTGCACCACACCTATCACAGTTTTCTCAAAGGTACCTGGAACTTCTCTTTTTCTGCCTCCTGTTCCTACAGCACATAGAAAGGGTGTTTTATGCTGCCTGTTGGGGGTTTAATTTTTCTCACTGTGGTGAAATATCAACAACAAATAATTTGCCATTTAACCAATTAAAACCATTTTTATTGAGGTGTAGTTGACAGGAAACATTGTGTTAATGTCAGGTGTACAACCTAACGATTTGCTGTTTGTATACATTGTGAAGTGATCCCAATAAGTCCAGTTATCACCTGTCCCCATACAAAGTTATTTGCACAATGTGCAAGCTTCTAAACATAAAATAAGTAAGTCATAGATACATCGTGCACAGCGATGCAGCCACAGTCACAACACGATAGAGCACATTTGGAGGTTACTAAGACAGTAAGTCACGTTTGCCATCTCTAAGGTCATTGGCATGAAGTACCTTCACATTATTGCACAAAGGTACTTTTTTAAATAAGAAAAATGTTTTAATATTTTATCAATGCTGGTCTCTTCCACACCCCTTATTGCTACTACTGCAGAGAAGCATTCACTAAAGTAATGTCATGTGTCACATAGGACAATGATTTAAAATTAAACCATGTGGTCTCAGTGGAGGAAATTGGTGTCTGGGAATGTCTGTTTGGTGGAAATGAGAAGCCTGGCAGAAGCACTTTTCTTCAGTGGGAAAACGGCTGGAAAGCTCTTTTCATTAGGTAACTCATCCAATAAAGTAGATTTCTGCCTTGCAGCCTCCTCACATCTGAGGAGTTTATATCCCTAAGTGAGGAGAGCTATCAGGAATCTTCTGGGCTGTTACCCTGGTTAGTTGGAACAGGTTGATGCTATGCAGACTTCATGGGTTTTGTGAGGGTGGATACACGAGATGCTTTAAGAAAGCACCAGGCGGTATTCATCAGGGAAACACATCGTAGGTGTTTCAGAACTGCTAAATGTTTTGGTTTTTTTAAGAAAAAAGGACATACAAAAATGCCATTAATCAGCCAGGCATGGCGGCATGCACCAGTAGTCCAGTTGCTGGGTGGCAAGAGGCCTGGGATCGCTTGAGTTCTCAGATTCAAGACTACCCCGGGTAACACAGTGAGACCTCGTCTCGAAAAAGTAGCTGGGCCTGGTGGCACGTGCCTGTAATCCCAGCTACCTGGGAGGCTGAGGCTGGGGATTGCTTGAGACCTATGCTCAAAAAAAAACAAACAAAAAAAAACAAAAACAGCAAAACGCCTTTAACCTCCCAGGAATGTCTGTTACAGGGTTAAGTTGTTTTTTAGAAATACACAGAAAAGTATAATGATTTGTCCAGGCTTAAATTATGCTTTCTAAGTGGCCATTGCCAAGTCTGGACAGCTGAAGAAGATAAACAGGTTGCTTGTCCTTCCCAGGACGAGTCGGTGATGTTGGGGTCTCGTTACAACGATTGTCCCTCTGCTGCATGTCATCCTCAGCAGCCACTGGTATACTTTGTGCTCCAGCTACACTAGGGACTTGGCCTTAAAAGTCTCTTTTGTGCAGTGACCACAACGAAGCTGAGAGCGAAGCATCCTGTTCTTATCGATGACATCTCATGGGAGTGAGACAGGAAAGAGCTGGGCTTATGATTCATTTTCTTTGTTTCCACTTCTCATTCTTTTCAGTCAGTATAGTTTAGCTTGATGATAAATGCCCAGTAGGTTTAGGAAGAGTGTGTGAAAGGCAGTTCAGTCTTCAGTCTCAGTTCTGTTCTTGTTTCATGCTCTCATTTACAAACCCTCTCTAGATATTTTTATCTTTGTTCCTAGAGAATATTTGCTCTTACTCTTTTCTTGCTCTACCTCGGGACAGCTTCTGTTTGCTCTTGAAATAATAGCTTCGGGTTTTGTTTGCTCTTACCTTCAAAAATGGAGGTAGGTCCTCCCTTTCCAAGTGCTATGCCTTGTTGGAATTATATTTTCAGCTGATCAGGAAACAGAATTTTCAACCTGCAGTACTTGTAACAAACAAAGCTGATTTTTGTTTTTTTAAAAAAATATAAGATGCCTCATCTAAGAAATTCCCAGCTTTTCACTTGTGTTTATTTTTCTCCTGTGTTTCAGATTTGAACTTTCTGTCTCCTATCTCCTTACCCAGAAGTCTCCTGGAGCTGCTGCACTGTCCCCTGGGGCACTGTCACCGCTGTAGCGAGCCCATGTTTACGATTGTCTACCCCAAGCTCTTTCCCCTGAGAGAAACACCGATGGCAGGGCTACACCAGGGGTAATCACGCCTCCTCCATGGGCACCAGGGCTTACACCTGGGCGAGGGTGGGAGTGCAGGGAGGGTTGGAGGACTCGCCTGAGGGCACTGGTGAGTCAGCAGCTTTCCAGGCCTGCCTCCTGAGATGCAGCTAAATGATGCCAAGGCCCTCACAAGAACACTCAGCTTCCTTTATTAGTTGCTGTTTTGCCACATAGAGAACAGTTTTATTATATATATTATTTAGAGTAGCGTGTTCTTTGTGAGACTGTGCTCCAGCTCTTGCTCTATTCGCAACGGTCTTTAGGCAATAAGGAACGCACAAGTCTGTGTTATATAAGGGGCCAGCCCAGAGCCCCTATTGAATTGGCAGTGCTGACTGAACGTGTGTGACCGAGTGTGCCTGTTTCTGTTTTGAATTTCTTCCCCTTCCAAATGGCATTCTCTTGCCACTCTGCTTTCTTGGCACAGTGCCTTGAATTCCCTAAGAATGTTCACTAAGTAAGCCCCTCCCCATACTGATGGTTTAAAAAAAGATTACCAGACAATTAAAAATAGGACATCAAATGAAAAATCTCCCATTAGCACAACCTTAGCTTATAAATTTTCTAAATTTAGGATTGTCAAAATTCATATTTTTCAAAGTTAAAAAAAGTAGTATAATACCTCACTTATCTATCAAATGTGGCATTTTGGAGGAGAAGGATTTTTTTCCCAGACAACTAAAGCTTGTTCCTCCTATTCCATGCCAAGAAGCTTTTCTTTCCCCATCAGCTTCACAGGCACTCTCTCAAGGTTCACTTTGCTTCCTTATCTTCCCTGTGAGAATCAGTCGGACATGGTGGCCAAGTGAATAGGCTCCGTTCTGAGTCCTCAAACACTTTGGGCCTATTGCTTAACATCTCTGAGCTTCATCCTTTCCTCAGTAAAATGTGGGTAATAATGACACCTACTTAGTAAGGTCATCGTGAGAGTCAACTGAGATTGTCCATGTGGAGAGCTGAGGATGGAGCCACATGTGTTAAGTAAATGTTCACTGGTATCGATTTTGGTGACTTACTGATCTCTACCTCCCCTTCTCTCCCCCTCTCCCCTACCCCCCC
>PVHY01004371.1:30956-95013 GCA_004024945.1 Uropsilus gracilis | reverse complement strand
TGGCAACTCCAGCTTTCTTGTGGGGGCCATTTGCTTGTAGTATAGTTTTTCAGCCCTGCACCTTCAGTCTGTGCTTAGCCTTAGAGATCAGATGTGTTTCTTGGAGGCAGCAGAACGTTGGGTTCTGTTTTCTGATCCAGTCTGCAACTCTTCGTCTTTTGATTGCTGAGTTTAGACCATTGACGTTTAAGGTGATTATTGATGTTTGCGATTCTAACGGTTTCTTGGTGGTCATTTTGGGATTTATTTTGTTTCTTTTTTTTGTTTTTGTTTTTGGTATTTGTTCTTATGGTTTTGATGTTGAGGCCTCCTGCAAAATTTCTTGGAGTGGGGGTTTAGTGGTAGCTAATTTCTGGTGACTTTGCTTGTCGGAGAAGGTTCTATTTTTTCCTTCATAGAGGAAGGATAGCTTTGCAGGGTAGAGTGTTCTTGGCTGGCACATTTTTTCTTGGAATTTTTTGCAAATATAACTCCATTCTCTCCTTGCCTGGAGTGTCTCTTCAGAAAAATCTGAGGTCAGTCTAATGGATTTTCCTTTGTAGGTTGTCTGTTTCTTTTCTCTAGCCATTCTCATTATTTTTTCCTTATCTTGGGTTCTTGGAAGTTTTACGATGATGTGTCTCGCGGTGGGTTTTCTTTCATTAAAGTAGTTTGGTATCCTTTTGGCTTCCTGTATGTCTATTTTCACTTCTTTCTTAAGATTTGGGAAGGTCTCCTCTATTATTCTATTGAAAAGCTTTTCAGTTCCCATGATTCTCTCCTCTCCTTCTGGGATTCCTATTACTCTTATGTTTCTTTTCTTTAAATTATCTGACACACCTCTGAGCTTGTCTTCAGTCCTCTTACTTTGTTTCTCTCTCTCTTTTTCTTTTTTTGTCCTCTCTATTTCTGTATCCTCAAGTGTGCTGATTTGTTCTTCTATTTCATCTAATTTGCTTCCATGGCTTTTCTGTGCGTTTTTGAGCTCATCTATTGCAACCCTTAAATATTGAGTCTCTTTCAATTTCAATTTTAGGGATTCATTTTCATTCTTCATTTCGTTGATTTGGTTATACATATTGATGCTTTCTTTTTTCTATGTTTCTACTTCTTCCCTTAGTGCATTAACTGCTTCTATCATACTGCTGTCCTTTTTTTTCTAATTCTTCTCTTAATTGTTGGAGTACATTTAACATGTTGATGCTGGAATCTTTTTCTGAGACACACATCATTTCTTCAGTGTTTTTCTTGGTGTTTTTTGGAGATTGTCTTTTCTTTGTTGGGGATGGATTATTTCCTTTAGGGCTTGCTTGCATGTCTAAAGTTTTTCTCCTTACTGTGTTTTGCTTTCTAACTTGTTCTACATATTGAGAAACCATGGATCTTGTGTTGGTCGGCATGCTGATGGGAATGTTCTCCAGGTTGAAAGTAGATTTGTAGTTTAGTTTAGTGATTGCGCCGGCACCGCTTGCACCTCTGGGTCCCTCCCAGAGGCCTGGTACCAGCTCCAGTAACTTCTGGTGTCTCACCTGGGTGGGGGAACGTTCCCTGAGGAACCTCCTGAAGGGGCTGGCTCCCTGGGATGGCAGTGTAGGTGGCACGGGGATGGGTCCCTCCTAGAGGCCTGTGCCAGTGACTTCCGGTGTCACATCTGGATGGGGGAAGGGTCTGGTGGGTTCCCTCAGGAACCTGGCTGGAGGGGGTTGACTCCCTGGGATGGAGGTGTAGGCAGTGCGGGGATGGGTCCCTCCCAGAGGCCTGGTGCCAGTGCCTGTGACTTCTGGGATCTCACGTGGGTGGGAGAAGGGCTGGGTGGGTTCCCTCAGGAACGTGGCTCTAGGATAAATTCTATAAGGAAAAAATATTGAATGTACTTTTGATAATTGATGCTGGCCAATGGTATTCATTTTATAATTATAGTTAATTCATATCTGTATTCTTCTTAACATAATGGAATTTCTTCTAAAATAATAAAGACTGAAATTAAAAACCTGTTCTAAAGAAGATAAAATATTGGTTATTAGAGTTAGGCAAAAGTAATTGGTGATATGAACAAGGCCTGATACACATTTTAGAATTCTAACCTCACTAAAGTAATTTTAACCTTCTGTCATGAAGGGATAAAACACCCATTTTCAAAGGACTTTTAATTATCAACTTTCTTAAATTGCAGTCATTAATCTGGAAATAGTGGTACTCATGATTTTTGGTATAAATGGTCATTACGGATTGACAGTTAAATTCCACAAGAAATACATTAAAAGTTTGAAGAGTAGATAACTGAAGCTCTGTGGTTTAACATTGTTGGAAATAATTTTATGATTATTACCTATCGGCCTGCATTTTTCTTTTGGGTATTATTTTTTGTTGTTAGCATTTAATGACCTTTAAAATGTTTTTACACAATCCTTGGAACCTGTCAATATGTTATGTTACATAGGAAAAGTGAGTTATGGTTGTTAATCAGCTAACTTTCCAGTAGAGATTAACCAGGATTATGTATATGGGTCAGTAATTATAAACTGTCTAAATTATATATAAGGACCAGAAGGAACCTAATTTGTTGGCTTTGAAGAGAAAAGAATTGGACCATGTCCAAAGAACAAGATTGACTTTTAGAAGCTAAGAATTATCCTCAGCTAACAGCCAGCAAAGAAAGTTATACTTCAGTCCCAGGCTCTAGAAAAAGAGCACACCTTGGTTTGAGCTAGGTGAGACTAAGCTAGACTTCTGAACCTACAGGACTATATAATACAAGCTAAAATTATGGGAGAACTAGAAGGAAAAGAAAAATAATGGCTGAAAACATCCTAAGTCTGAGAAATTAAAACATACAAATTCAAGAAGCTTAGCAACTGCAGATAGAATAAATGTGAAAGGTCCAATCTAAGATCATTTATAATCAGAATGTTGAAAATCATGGACACAATCAGTAAGAGTAATGAACTTTTCATATTCAAAGGAACTTTTAGAAGAATATCAGTGAGAAAGTTTGGAGGCCTGATGCTATAGGGTAATATATACAAAGTGCTGAAAGAAGAAAAAACCACTTACCAATACTGTAATATCTGACAGAATTGGGCTTCAAAAATGGAGGCAAAAGTAAGACTTCCCCAGAATAACAAACGTTTGGAAAACTTATTACCATTAGACCTGTCTACAAGAAAGGGAGAATGAAAAGATTCTATACAGTAATATGAAGCTTTTTGAAAATATAAATTTCTCTGGTAAAACAAAATACATATATAGTAACCTGTATTTTGTAAATTTGGTGCATAAATTTTAATTCAAATCTAATTTTAATTCTTACATAGAACTTAAAATAAATCTGTGTTAAGAGTTATATATAAAGGTGTAGTTTGTGACTTTAATACTGTAAATAGGGTGGTGAAACTCTCTGTCAAGGAGTAGAGTTTTGGTATATGAGTGAAGTTATCACTTTAAAATGACTTCTTTGACTTTAATGTATATAATTGCAGTGTTAACCACAAAGACAATATCTGGAGTATACATGAAAAGAAAGTAGAAGTAAATCAATGCATGTCACTATAAAAATAAATCAACAGAATATGAAGGAATGTCGTAAGGGAGAACAGAGGAACAGTAAAAGCTATAGTATATTTAGGACACAACAAAATGATATAATAACTCATTCCCTCTTTGGTATTATTTTAAATGCAGTCAATAGATTAAACTGTAATCAGAAAGGCTAAAATTTGCTAAATTAGGTACTTGTTATCTACAAGAGATTTATTATAGATAAAAGAACACGAATAGTCTGAAACTACAAAAGACAAAGGACGTTATATAATGATAAAAGGTTTAGTTCACCAGTGATAAATATTTATACATAAAACATCAGAATTCCTCAATATATAAAGCAAACTTTACATTATATGTAAATGTATAAAATTGTTGGGAAAGATAAATAGAAAAACATACAAGTTTGCTGTTAGGTCATTTTAGTACCCCATAATCCATGATGGAGATAACATCAAGATGGAAGATCATAAATGAAAAAGCACTTAACAATCTAATGCTGTGGATCCATTTGAATACAGAAGACTCCATTGAATGAGAAGAGAATATACATTCATCTCAAGAGCACATGGAATATTATTTGGACAGAGACTATAGACTTCAAAGTTCAGTAAATTTTAGAAGGTGAATATTATGCTGTATATATTTTCTGTTCTTCATGGAATGAAAATAGAAATCAATTACAGAGGGAAAACTGTAAAATCTACACATGTATGGAAAATAAACATGCTTTTGAAGAAATAAGGAGTAAATCAAAAAGGAAATTAGAAAATAACTCAGACAAAAAAAAAAAAAAAGATTCCATCTAGCAACCTAACTTTGTACTTCAAAGAGCTAGCAAAAGAAGAATAAATCAGGAGTGAATAGAAGGAAGAAAATAATAAAGAAACTGATAAACAACAAATTAGAAAACCGATGTAGCTTATATCTGAAGCTTATACAGTGTTGTAAACCAATGTTACTTCAATAAACACACAAAAATAAATAAAACTAAAGTTGATGCAAGGCAAAAAGAAAGAAAAGAAAAGCAATAGAAAATAGTAAAGGTCTCTAAGACTTATCTTTGAAAACATTTTTAAAATTTACAACCTTGTAGCTACGTTAACTAAAGAGAAAACACCTAAAATCAAAAATGAAAGAGTCATGGAAATACAAGAACACTTTGAAAAACTGTGCCAACAAATTAGTAACCTAAAAGGAAAAGATAAATTCCTAAAAACACAATTCAGCAAGAGTGAAAAAGCAGAAATTCTGTTGCCAGTAACTAGTGAAGAGATTAAGTAATCAGAAAGCATGCCAACAAAGAAAAAAAAGCTGAGTACCAAAAGGTTTCCCTGAAAGACACCCCCAGACATTTAAAAAACTCACTCCAAGGCATCCTCAGACACCTCAGAAAATGATTCGCTGAGGCTTGTTATTACCCTGATACCAATACATACATAGACAGGAGGAAAAAAACAAAACAACACTACAAACCAATACACAAAATCCTCACTGGGTTTATGGTACTTGCACCTAAATAACAGCACATTAAAAAATGTTTGCACTGTGTTCAAGGAGGATTTCTTTTGTTGCATGTTATTTCTCGTGTCATAGTAAAGAAATCGTTGCCAAATTCACTTTCCTGAAAATTTCCCTCTTGTTTTTTTTTTTCAAGGGTTTCTATTTTTTTCTGTTTTAGCTTTTTAATTCTTTGATTCATTTCAGGTTAAATTTTGTGCCTATTATAAAAAAAGACTAATGTTATTTTTCACTTGTGGCTATCTAATTTTTCCAGTACCATTTGTTCAAGAGATTTTTTTCTTCATTGAGTGGTTTTGGCATCCTTGACAAAAATAATTTGATTGGGCTGGGCATGGTGGCACATGCCTATAGGCGGCGACGTAGAAAGCAGAGGCCGGCGCCAGGGATCCTGGTTTGAGTTCCGCCGGGGGCATGTAGTGAGACATAGTCCCAAAAAAATAGCATGGTGTGGTGGCGCATACCTGTAATCCTAGCTACCTGGGAAGCTGAGGATGGGGATTGCTTGAGTCTGTGGTAACTGCGCAACATTAGCCTATTGTTACACAGGCAAAAAAAGCGAGACCTAGTCTCCAAAAAAAAAAAAAAGTATTTCTTTTTTTGGAGACTAGGTCTTACTGGGTTGCCCAGGGTAGTCTCGTCCTGCGGACTCAAGCGATCCCTAACCTCAGTCTCCCAGGTAGCTGGGATTATAGGCATGTGCCACCATGCCTGGCTCTATTTATATATGTTTTTATTCTAGTATCTCATTGTTTTATTATTATAAGTTTGAAATCAGAAAGTGTGGTACCTCCAACTTTATTCTTTTTTGGGATTCTATTTTGTGTGCTTTGAGATTCCACATGAATTTTAGGATGAGTTTAACTATTTTATAGCTAAATATATGTCCTTTTATTATTTCTACCATTTGTGTCAACCTTAAATTTTAGACCTTCTTCAGAGGACTATGGTAGTGGACTATGGGTGCTTTGGTGCTGTAAAATATGTACCAAAACGTAAAAGGAAAGATCCATAACTAAACCAGTCATCTCTGGGTTCTCTCACCTGCATGCCTAATTGCAGGACAACTCAAAACAGCAATAACAAGGTTTATTTATGAACAAGAAGTGAACAAAGAGTCACTAAGGCCACGAGTGTCCAGTTATCTTACCCAAATTACAATCCAGTTTCAAAATCCTAAAACACTTCCAAGATGGGATGGATCTTCTTGCCACCGCAGACATAAACAAACATTTTACAAAGAAATGTATGTCTCAGATGGTGTCATCTTGCTACTCCAAACCTAAAATGGGTATTTCACATAAAGTCCAGTTTTCCAGCAAGCTGTCCTCTCATAAGAGCTAAACAGATTCCAAATCGGAGATCCAAATTCCAGTTTTCACATCAAAGGCCCATACTTGCATTTCTCATAACTTTCTCTCTTCCCTGGGGTGGCCAGCTCCCGGGATGCTACCCTTCAGGGATAGGGATGCTACCCTTCAGCCCTTCAGGGATGAAGCCAATGATGACATGCCTCTCCATGCTACTTTTTTGGGACTTTAGTCATCCCATTCCAGACTCCACCCACAGTGCTTCTTTCCTTGCTTGCCACAGGGCGTGCATCATCCACACAATTTCTGATTGGTGTGTCTTCCCAGCTGTGCCACCTGGTTACAGATATGCTGTGGCAACAGCACCTGAAGCAGGGGTCCTGCACTTCTAAAATATAGACAGTGGTGTCTCAATGAAAGATAATTAATTTAAAATATTGACCTCTTTTCCCCATATGATAAATATTTAACTTTGTTTCTAGGCTTTCCATGTTCTCACGGTCAACTTGAAAATATTTTGTTCATCTACAGTTTATTTTCGTTAAAGGAATGTAGTAGAGATCCATTTTCTTTCTCTTTAATTGTAAGCCAACTGTTCTTAAATATTTGTAGAATAACTTATTCTCTCTGCTGATTTGAAATGATGCTTTATCAGTGTGCTTATGCGATGGGGCCTGTATTTGTGCCATTGCTCTGTTCTTTTGATCTGTTTTTGTGTCGTTCTGATTATTGGAAGCTTTAGTATATACCTATGTGTGGACAAGGGAAGCCTCTGACTAATTAAGAAAAATTTAATTATCAAAAATATTTGTTTCAATATCTATTTCAAAAGCTTTAAAAATGTTAATGTGTCTAATTTTTAGATTGATTATTAAGAATAGATATCTTTATAATAAAAGTTTTTCCATTTAGGCTGTACTCAATCCCTCCTGTTATACAGTTGATTCTTCTTATTCATTAATATCTTCCTGTTCATTAAGATAATATCCTACCTCTGAACATGAAGTTCATTAAGAAGGTTATGGTTTTCTGTGTATGCATTTCACACATTTCTTTTTTATTTCATTAGATTTAGGATTTTTTTTTTTTTTCTTTTTGGCATTGTGAATGGGATCTTGTATAAAATTGGATGGTATTTGGAGGATAGGTTTCCTTTTTATATTTTTGGCAACTGTACACTTTACTAGGATCATTAGTTCCGATAATTTTTTTAGAATTGGTTTGTGTTTTCTAGTTAAATAATCACATTATATTTTTTTGAAATACTGTTTTCTTTTAAGTGTTAACAGTTCTAATCCTTACAGAATAAACTAAATAATAGAGGTGATAGTACTTGACATCTCTGTCTTGGCCTGCTTGTAATGTCTCACAAGCTTTTTAAACCAGGAGAAAAAACTGTCACCTTTTAAATCTGAAGCTTGCTTGCCCACAGGCTTCTTTCCCACCTGCAGTTCTTACAGTTCTCAAGTCAAGCCATATTCTTAAAGTGGTCAAATTAAGATATTTATTAACGACAAAGTAAACAAAGAATTCCCAACATCAGTGGAACCCTGGTGACCTCACCATATATCCAGACTATCCCTTCATCCGTGGTGTCACTACACAGTGACCTCATTCTTAGTTACAGGTGCACTTGTGGTCCCCAAATGTGTCCAGACATGGTGCTGCCTCTTGTCTTTCAGCCTCTGTCCCAGCTTCTTCCTAATGTGTGGTCCAGGAGATGCTGTTTTTGTATTTCTTTTAGCATCCATCCCAACTTTAGGCAGTAAAAAAACTCCAGACCAGGCACCAAAAAGGTAAAAATTTCAAGCCAAGTCTTCAGCAGCAAAGATTTCAAATGAGATTAGATAAAGCAGAAACCAACTCCAGGTTCATCTTCCCAAGCATTGCTCATGGACCAGTCCCATGGCTACCAGCATGCTGCTCACTTTCTTCCATGCTTTCCTTCTTCCCCCTCTAGTCTCCAAGACCATTATAATGCCTTACCCACTCCCCACTTCTGTCTTGTGCAATCTCCTCACTCCTAGTGTCCTATCAGCACCCATTTGGGGCAGTCCCAACCATGTGTGTGTCCCCACGAAGGAATGCAAACATGGTACAGGCCCAACCATGTGCACCCCCCAAAAGAGGTACAAATATGGTGCAGTCCCAAACATGTGTGCCCCCAAGAGGCAGAGGGACCAGCCAGCTCCCCCTGTCCAGCCATGTCACTATCAACTCCTTTATATTGGTCAATATTAAGAAAAAATTGAAAAAAAAAAAAGACTTGAGATTTTGTTATTTTACACAATAAGGAAGGAAATGACAGATCTTGAACCAAGTTCATGGACTTTTTAATGTCTTATCCATAGTCCTATTGCAAAAGCATAATTAAATTTCTCTGTGAAAGATAGCATCAATGCATATAAGCATAATAATAAATAATGTGTATGCATATAAGCATAAAGATATAAGCATCAATAATGTGGCTAATTATTCCTTGTCAATCAAAAAATTTCCCTAAAGTTTACATAACCAATTATACATTAAGTCATTAAATTTGCATTTTAATGATATGAAAAGTTCTGGCTATAGTTAAAATAGCAAAATGAAATAATTGATTAATTAGGTTTGAAACTTACAGTAGCTAAGACATAAATACATAAATACAAAACTCTTACTAAAGCCATTTCATCCATCAATTTAAAGAGTTAACTGCTTTCTCTTTTTTACCTTACCTCAGATATTCATTAAATTTGGATTATTCTTAATATGTAATAAACATGGCAGTTTTTTTTTCCATGTTAAAAGAGTGGATATTGGCATAAAAATTTCTGTGCAGTGATTGAGCTCTTTTTAGGACTTAGACATTTGGTGTCAATACATTTCTTGTCAGCTCTCTTATTTTGTGATTTTGTGCTTTTAGCTGCAATGATCTCATTTCTACTTACATCTCAAATTCTTGGTAATTGATTTTTTATGTATTGAAAAATACTTGTAATATCTTCATTCTTTCAAAGTTCATAGATATTTTAGGAAACTATTAGAGACCCAATGGAGGGTATTGGTATTCTTTCCCAGTATCTTTGTTTCCAGGAAAAACTTATCTTGAAATCATTACCTACTAAAACACAAAATTTGTTTTGTTTTTCTTTTTGTTTTTATTCTTTTTGAGCAGTGCTAGTCTGTGCTTTATTATTTTTAATTTAAATAATTTAATTTTTAAATTTAAATAATCACATCATTGTGATCCCTGGGGATCACCCACCACCTCCCCTCCCTGGCCACTCCAGCTGGTCCCCTCCCCTGGTTGTGTACTTTCGTTTGGTTGTTCATATATTAGTGACACCATTTGGTTTCTGTCTTTTTCCTTCTGACTTGTTTTTGCCAATATTATTTCTTCTAGGTACATCCATGTTACCAAAAAAATCATCAAATTTGTCATTTTTAATTGATGCATGATATTCCATTGTGTATATATACCACGTCTTTTTCATCCAGTCCTATGTCTTGGGACATTTGGGTTGTTTCCATATCCTTGCAGTTATAAATAGTGCTGCAATAAACATCTGAGCACAGGTGTCTCTTTGTACCCACATTGAGGTCTCCTTTGGGTAGATTCCCAGAAGAGCGATTGCTGGGTCAAATGGCAGTTCCATTTTCATTAGTTTGAGGGTCCTCCACACTGCTTTCCATAGTGGCTGAACCAGTTTGCATTTCCACCAGCAGTGTAAAAGTGTTCCTTTCCACATCCATGCCAGTACTTGTCTGTTTTTTGGATGTGGGCCATTCTAACTAATGTAAGGTGGTATCTCATTGTGGTTTTGATTTGCTAATGATGTTGAACTGTTTTTCATGTGCCTGTTGGCCATTTTGGACCTCCTCTTTTGAGAAGTGTCTTTTTAGATCTCCCCATTTTTTAACTCGGTTTTTTGCTTTGTTTTTGTTCAGAAGTGTGAGTTCTTTGTATATCTTTGTTATCAGACCCTTATCACTTGTATGGAGCAAAAATTTTTTCTGACTTGGTTGGAATTCTTTGTTTTTCCTGTTGTCTCTTTTGCTGTACAGAAGCCTTTTAGTTTGATATAGTACCAGCTGTTTATATTTTCCTTTTTTTTTTGCTATCTATAGATGTGGCCAAAAATGGATTTCTGAATTGTAACTCATGGAGGGTTTTGCTCACGTTTTTCTCTATGTATTTTATGGTTTCAGGTCTTACGTCCAAGTCTTTTATCCATTTTGAGTTAGTTTTATGTACATGGTGTGAGGGAGGTATCTTGGTTCATTTTTTGCATGTCTTGTCCTATTTTCCCAACAGCATTTATTGAAGAAGTTGTCCTTGTTCCAATGTAAGTTTTTCACTCCTTTGTCAAAGATTAGTTGACTGTGTATGTGTGGCTTTATTTTAGGGGATTCATTTCTGTTCTATTAGTCTGATTGTCTGTTTTTGTACCAGTACTAAGCTATTTTAATTACTATGGCTTTGTAGTATAGTTTGAAGTCTGGAATAGTAATACCTCCATTCTCTCTTTTTCTGGTCAGGAGGTTTTTTGATAATCAAGGTCTTTTGTTATTTCATGTAAATTTCTGTAATTTTTCTTCTATCTCGTTGAAGAATGTTGTTGGCATTTTTATAAGGATTGCATTGAATCTATAGATTCCTTTTGGTAGGATGTCCATTTTGATGACGTTAATTCTTCCAATCCATGAGCAGGGAATGCCTTTCCATTTCCTTATGTCTTCTTCTATCTCTTTTAGCAGCGTTTAGATGTTCTCTTTGTATAGATCTTTCACATGTTTTGTTAGGTTTATCCCCAGGTATTTAATTTTTTTTTTGGTGCAATGGTAAATGGGTGGTTTTTTTAACTTCTTCTACTTGACTTTTTGTGTATAGGAAAGCTTCTGTCTTCTGTGTGTTGATTTTGTAACCAGCTACTTTACTGAACTGGTTTATTGGTTCAGGAAGTTTTCCTGTGGATTTTTTTGGATTTTCTACATAAAGAATCATATCGTCTGCATATAATGAGAGCTTAAGTTCTTCTTTCCCTATTTGTACCCCTTTTACTTGTCTTATAGCCCTTGCTAGAACTTCCAGTACAATGTTAAAAAGTAGTGGAGAGAGTGGGCATCCTTGCCTGGTTCCAGATCTTAATTGGACTGATTTTAGTTTTTCCCCATTTAAGATGATGTTTGCTGTAGGTTTCTCATAGATAGCTTTTATTATGTTGAGGTATGTTCCTTTTATCCCCAAATTTTCAAGAGCATTTATTATAAATGGGTGTTGAACTTTATCAAATGCTTTCTCTGCGTCTATTGATATGACCATATGGTAAAAAACAAAATTGGAAATAATCTTTGCTGTTATATAAAATATATGTAGAAGGCAGAATCTTTCAATTTAAATACTTTAAAGATACTTACAAAAAATTTCAAAACTATGAAAAATAGTCTGTGTGTCTAAGTGAATATCATATGTATTTAATAAAATCATTTTCCCATATTTATTTTATTTGTCCTTTTTTTCCCTTAAGTATCTCAAAGCATCATAGCATTATACTTCTACCAAAGTATAAAATATAAGGACATTTTCTTGTATAACCCTAATGATACTATTCTACAAAATTATTTTTAAATGCTATTTAAAGAGGGCAAAACACAATTTTCTCAATAAATGAAGCATTTAATAAATGAAGCATTTGTTAAAATCTTACATGACTTCATAATAGAACTTAAAAATTAGAATTTCTCAACCTTATCACAAAACCCACATCTAACATCAAACTTGAAAGGCTGCTTTTTTTTATAAGATTTGGAACAAGACAAAAATACCAACTCTTACCTACTTTTATTCAATAGCACATTTCAAATTCAAACCAGGGAAAATGGTGAAAAATAAAATGCATCCAAATTGGAAAAGAAGTAAAATTATATATGCAGATGACATGGTCCTGTTTGTATAAAATCCTATTAAAACTAATAAGCAAGTTAATGTTAAATCATATACAAAATTTTATATATATATACACAATCAGTAAATAATTTGAAAATGAATTTAAGAAAATTCCATTTCATTAGCATCAAAAATAAGGTACTTATAAATCTGTTTTTCAAAGGAGTATAAAGCTCATAGTTTGAAAACTATAAAACCTGGAAATTAAAAAGATTAAATAAAATTGGATTGCATCTTTATTCATGTACAGATGACTTCCTAAATTAATGTATACAGTGCAATTTTCATTAAAATCCCAATTGACTAATTTGCAGAATTTTATGAACTGATTCTCAAATTCATATGGAAGTGGTCCATATGATAAGCTGGAAAAAGGACAAGGTTGAGACACTTCTGTTTCCTGAATTTTTATTTCAAAGTTTTTCCTGGATCTGGGGTCTTTTTATTTATTTATTTATTTATTTATTTATTTATTTTAATCTAAAAACAGTGTTATTTGGATGTTAAAGAATGAGAAAGTAGTTTTAGAATTTTTCTTTCTTCCTACCATCATAGTACCTTGTACTTGATTTGATTCATCCTTCCCCCACCACCTTCTTCCTTACCTGAGAAACCTCAATTCAGGAATCAGTGTCTGTGATAGATTGTAATTGTTTTACTTTGTCAGTTTATTTATTTAGATTACTCATGTATATGAAATCGTCTACACAAGATACTAATCTTGTATCTTTGTGTTTTAGCTTAATCCCTTGGGATACCTGATACTCACCTTTGAATGGTAGCATTTCGTTTTTCCTTATATCTGTTTACTTTCATTGTGTGCATATACCACATTTTTATCCAATCCTCTGTCATTGGATGTTTCATTTGCTTCCAAATCCTAGCTATTGTAAGTAGTGCTGCAATAAACATTTCAAATTGACGATTTCAAGTTGTTTGTTAATTGGTATAATTTTTTTTGTAGATCTTAGATTTTAGCTCTTTCAGAGGTCTGATGTGTAAATATTTTCTCCCATTTAGTAAGGTGTCTCATCATTTTAATGATAATTTCTATGTACAGAAGCTTTTTAATTTGATGTAGTGCTATTTGTTGACTATTGCTTTTATTTCCTTTGATGTTGGAATTAGGTCCCCAAAGACATTAGTGTTGTGGAATGTTTGTAGTTTCTTTTGTATATTTTGTTGTTTCAGATATTACATCCAGGTCTTAAATCTATTTTTAGTTAATATTTGTGTATTGTTTGAGAGAGTTTTGTAAGGTGCTGACTGCCAGCTTGAGAATAAGGAACTTTCTTTTCACAAGGAGCTTGGAGTTTCCAAACATAAAAAGCTGTAGCCCAACCCAGTGGGGAAGAGGACATTGACTCACTGGTGCCTCTAAATAGAGGCAACCCTTCCCTACACTTACAGCTGTGTTATGCAAAAACCCTTCCTCACCCCCATCCAGGACTGAAGCTGAGATTAAAACTATATAAAATGCACACTGTCATCAGTCAGAGTTTAATACATCTGGGCCCTAGCAATAGAAGTAAGTGCTTAAAGGCCCTAAGGCTCTGTACCTAAAAGACAAAGAACCCAGTCAGTGACTCTTTCCCAACTTTTCCTTATTAGTGCTAATGCAATTACTGAAAGACTGAGAGGTTTCAATAGAGAAAGTATTTCTGTAAAAGACACGCAAAAAAACACAAAGATCTTTCATTTCCCTGCAATCAGAACAAGTCTTTCCACAGTGCAAACTGAGAACATAATCCATAAACCAGACTGAACCACAATTGACAGGTTGAAAGTTTGAAATTATTCAAGACACTTAAATCAAGGAATGGCATAGGGGAAGGGGTCATCGTCGTTACTCCTACCAACTTTAACAACTGCAGCACCTTACAAGACATGACCACTAGGTACCAACAACTCTTGGTGCCAAATACATCCGGGTATCATGCTGCTCCAGTGTCCCCATTCCTACCAGAACTAAAATTCCAATCACTAGAACAACTGCAGAGATACCAGTGTATAAAGCAATAGGTACCCAAGGATCTGAGTGAACAAGCTATACCTATGCAACCTATAACATAATAAAGGGTTCTTTAACCAAAAAATGAAAATGAATCCCCTAATCTCAAACCCAAAAATTAATAACAAGTAGCAGAACATACTACAAATGTCAGAACAAAAAACTCAGACATTTAAAGCCAGTAGACTAAGTAACTTGTTAAGGTAACAGTAATAATCATGTTTGTTAAAATAAGAAAAACAATGGATGAACAAAAACATAAGGGCAAAGAAATAATAAGTGCATCAAAAATAAAGGACTTCTATGGTAAAAAATTGCAAGAATTGCTGGTTCTTTGAAAAAATAACAAAATAATACAAATCTCTAGCTAGGCTTACAACTGATAGGGGCTAGGGACAGAGAGGAGATTTGATCAAGACATTATCCTTGGTACAGTAGGGTACACACACACTGTTTATGGTCTGTCTACTGTGAGTTAATTTTTCAGTTCAAGGACATGGAAGTGCAGGAGCCAGTGCATTTAAACATCAACCTAAGCACCCTGGGATTGTGAAGCCAGGTGTCCAGGAGGGTGATAAAGGACACCAGGGGCTGACAACACAGGCTGCTGACATCAGTGAACGCCGGCATATTCCTCAGCTGTCTTTGCTCAAGTCACCATGAAAAATCAGCTGTGAATGAAGTGTTAAAGCAATTTCTTCAGGGTGTTAGCCTTCCAGATTGCTGGTTGTCTGATTAAAGTACACCTTAAAGATTCCATTCTTGGCTCTACTTCATTGGCATTTGGTGACAACAGGTCACCCAAACTTTGGTCTTCCAGTTACAAAATAACAAAATGGATATAACTCTGATGAAAGGGCGATAACTCTGATAACAGTATCAGAAATGGAAGTTTTGGCAGCTTAAAAATAAAGGTGATTATAAGAGACTGCTATGTTTTTATGTCAAGAAATTGGCCTATGTGACTAGAAGAAATGGACAATTTCTTAGAAATCTACAACCTTGCAAGAGTGAATCAGGAAGAAGTAGTAAACTTAGACAAACCAATTACAGGTAAAGAAACTGAAACAATAAAACAAAATTCTCCCTAAGAGAGAAATCCCAGGACTGGACAGTTGTATTAGTGAGCTCACAACCAAGTCTTCAAATATGAATTAATACTGACCTTTCTCAAACACTTGCAAAAATTTGAATAGAATTCTCTCAAACACATATTATGAGCTAGCTCAACATTACTCTAATACCAAAAGCAGACAAGAAGATCACAAAAAAACTACAGCCCTAGATAGCCATTTGACAAAATCATAGCAAACTAATCTCAACAATACAGGAAAAGAAACATAACAAAGTTGTGTCTATTTCAGGGACAGAGGAGGGTTTACCATTCTACAAATCCACTGATGTAATTCACCACAACACTAAAATGAAAATTAAAAATGTGATACTAACATCCATTGATGACTTTTGTTTTTATTTTTTTGAGAGACTAGGTCTCTCAATATTGCCCAGGGTAGTCCCAAACCCAGGGACTCTAGTGATCCCTAGCCTCAGCCTCCCAGGTAGCTGGGATAACAGGCGCACACCACTATGCCCGGCTATTGTTTTGAGACTAGGTATTGGCAGCCAGACACAAGGTACAAGAGAAGAATCACGAGAGATATTACTCAACCAAGACTGAGGGCCCAATGGAGGTTATGAACTAAAAGCAACTTTATTAACAAAGGAAAGGGGTATTTGTAGAGACATAGGGTGAAGGTTTGGTGAACTTTAAAGTAGACAAATACAAACCTAGAGACAACATATTAAAGCCTAAGAGTAATTGAGGAAAGGGGCGTATAGGTAGGTGATTATTATTTTTGATTAGGAAAGTTAGCAGTGCTATTGCCATCTCAGAAGATCAGTGCAATAATTTAGCCCCATAGTTTGCTGGAGGCAGGATTAACAAGAGAAGTTTTTTTTTCTCTTGTTTGCAAAGATTTTTTTTTGGTTTGCAAATGGCGCACAGCAACTAGGTCTTACTATGTTGGCCAGGGTAGTCTCGAAACCTTGTACTCAAGTGATTCTTAGCTCTGCCTCCCGAGTAGCTGGGATTACAGGTATGTGCCACCATGCCCAGCCGTTGATGATTTTTTAAAAAATTGTCAAAAATTAGGGATAGAAGAAACTTACATAATAAAGGCCATATAGGAGGAACCCACAGTGAAAATTGTAGTCAATGATGAGAAACTGAAAGCCTTTCATTTCATCTAAGACAGTTACATGACTAGGATGTCACAGTACTACTCTTCAATACAGCACTGGAAGTCCTCACTAGAACAAATAAGGAGGAGAAGTATATAAAAGAATCTAAACTGGTAAAGAAGAAGTAAAGCTAGCACAATATGTAGACAACATTATAACATAGGAAATACTATATGCTATAAGCTAACAAAATATGTAGATAACAGGTACATAAGAAACCCTATATATGCCACTAAAAACTATTAGAAACAAAAATCAATAGAATGGCTGACATTGCAA
Source organism: Uropsilus gracilis (assembly GCA_004024945.1). NCBI lineage: Eukaryota > Metazoa > Chordata > Mammalia > Eulipotyphla > Talpidae > Uropsilus > Uropsilus gracilis. The sequence continues at coordinate 78,203 of PVHY01004371.1, read as the reverse complement.
TAAATTGAAAAAATCAGTTGTGTTCCAACACAAATAATGAACTGAAAAAGAAATTAAGAAAAGAGTTTCATTTTTATAACATCAAAAAATTAAGTACCTAGGAATAAATTTGACAAAGGAGGTGAAGTACCAGTACAATGAAAATGATAAGGACTATTGTTAAAAGAGTCAGAAGACACAAAGAAATGGAAATATTCAATCATGGATTAGAAGAATTAACTATTAAAAAGGACTTCTTACCATAATCTCTATCAGCTTCAACAGCATCCTTCAAACACCTTACTGAAATTCAAATGGACATACAAAATTTTGTCTGTGAATAGCCGAAGAAATCCTGACAGAAAAGAACGAAAGTATGACAATCCCAGATTTGAAACTGTATTACAAAACTGATACTAGGTCTAAAGAGAGACAGACCAATGGAATAGAGTCCAGAAAAAACCCCACATTTATATGGGCAATTTGTCTTCAAAGGAGCCAAGAGTGGAGAAAGGAAAATTGCTTCAACAAATGGTGTTGGGAAAACTAAAGAGCATAAAGATCATCATACATCATGACCATGTAGGATTTGTCCTTGGGGTTTAAGAGTGGTTTTGTATAAGCAAGGTGGTATAGTGTAAGAACAACCAGAGATGCAGAGACAGCATTTGATAAACTATAGCACCCATTTATGATAAACTTTTTTTTAACAAGATGGGAATAAAAGGAATCTACTTCAACATAATTAAGGTGATGTCACAAATTTATAAATGTTATTAGTCATGAATAACCGAAAAATTTCCTTTTAAGCTTGTGAAAACAGCGAAAATGTTCACTGTTACCTCTTTTTAATTTAGATTGAGAGGTTATAGCCCGAGCAGTCAGGTAATAATAGGATAAAATAAATTAGAAGAAAAGTATTCTCATTATTTGCAGATGATGATATAATAGAAGGTCTTAAAGACTTCACCAAAATCAGTACAGTAAAGTGTCAGGTTAGAAAGCTAAGATGCAAAAATGTGTTGCTTTTTTAAATTTACAAATAATAAGAAAAATAAGAAAATCCATTTACAGTTTCAAAGTGTGATATTTCATATTCATAATTGTTTAGAATGAATATAGTCAAAATGATTGCTAAAATGATAGTGTTAACGTCATTCCCATTAAAATTCCAGTGATATTCTAAAAGTAAAACAAAGATTTATGTAGTATCTGAATAACTAAATTTTATGTAGTATCTGAATAACTAAAACTTTTCTGAAAAAGAAAAAAACAAGTAGAAGCATTTTTACCTGATTTTAACTATATTTATAAACTATTGTAAAGTAGCAGTAGTTAAGATTGTAGTATTGAAAAAGCATAGATGCACAAATAAATTTGTTCAGGATTGAACTCAGAAATAAATCCTTGCATATATCAAATTATGACAAAGATACCAAGTTCAAGTATATAGTAAGGAGAATCTTCTAAAAATGGTGCTGGGAAAACTGGATGGAAACATTATTTAAAATAGTGGAATTAGCCAGGCATGGTTGTGCATGCCTGTAAGCTTCAGCCTATGAAGCAGTTGGGGCTGGGGATTGCAGTTCGAGTCCCTCTAGGGGCAACATAGCGCAACCTAGTCCCCCAAAAATAGCTGGTGTGGTGACATGCCTGTAATCCCAGGTACCTGGAAAACTGAGAATGGGGATTGCTTGAGTCTGTGGTACCCTGGGCAATATGAGCCTGCAGTTCCACAGGCAAAAATAGCGAGACCTAGTCTCTAAATAAATAAATAAAAAACAGTGAAATTGGATTACTGACTGCTTACACAAAATGTATTAAAATATTTATTTAAAATTTATAAGTATAGATGTTTGAAAATATATTTAAATTTGACTAAAAACTTAGATATAAGACTGACAACATGGCCGGGCATGGTAGCGCATGCCTGTAAGCAGCAGCCTAGGAAGCCGTGACTGGGGCCAGGGATCATAGTTCAAGTCCCACCGGGGACCGGTAGCGAGACCTAGTCCCCCCAAAATAGCTGGGCATGGTGGTGCACACCTGTAATCACAGCTACCTGGGAAACTGAGGCTGGGGATTGCGTGAGTCTGTGAGCCTGCAATTCCATGGGCAAAAATAGTGAGACATAGTCTCAAAAAAAAAAAACCCAAAAACCCACAACAATAAAATACATATTTGAAAATATTGGTGAAGACACTGATAAGAATGGTCTATATTAACAACAACCAAAAAAAGCAACAACAAATGCTGGTGAGGGTGCAGAGAAAAGCAAACACTTGTTTGCTGCTGGTGGGAATGCAAACTGGTAGAACCACTATGGAAAGCTGTGTGGAGGGCCCTCAAACAGTAAAAATGGAGCTACAGTTTGATCCAGTGGTTCCATTTCAAGGAATCCATCTCAAGAGGGCAGAAACACTAATTGTGCTCCTATATTTGAAGCACTATTTACAATAGCCTGGATAAGGAAACTACCCAAATGCCCAAAACAGATGAATGGATTGAAGAGTTAGGATATATTTACATCATGGAATATTATTCAGCAATCAAAGAAGACAAACTCATGCCAATTCGTGGCAACTTGGATGGAAATAGAAGGAATTATGCTAGCAGAATAGCCAGAAAGAAAAAGATTACTGGATGATCTCACATATAGGTGGGATGGAGAGAAACCAAGCAAGAGAACAAGAAAAAATTAAAGCTGGCAAACTGACAGCAAAACTGAAGTATGTAGCAAGGAAAAGGGAGTGGTAGAGGGCAAAAACAGGAGAGGGATGAGCACAAGGGATCATAATGATAGTTCATGGGTGATGTGGTGGTGGGAGAAATTTGGGGTGTACAACAGTATAAGGAAAAATATAATTAATAAAAATTAATATATTAAATATTGGTAAGGCATTTCATCATGTCAGTGATAGAGATGTCTTTGGGGACTTACCCCTGTATAGCAAGGGATTTAAAAGCAAAAAATAAACAATTAGAACTTTCTCAAATTTATATAATTAGTTTTATATTGTTGTGGTCCCCATATTTCTCCTGCCACCATATCACCTGTGACCCATCATCATTTTCCTTTGTGTTCTTCGCTCCCTTGTTTCAAGCACCTCCTTCTCTCTCTCCTTTGCTGAATGTTTCATTTCTGTTGTCAACTTGTTAGCTTTTACTATTTTTTTGTCATTTTATCAAAATTCCACGTATCAGTGATACTATCAAGTATTTTTCCTTCTGACTAATATCAGCTAACATCCATCCTTTCCAACTCCATCCATGATCTTGAACATTTTTTCATTGTCTCTTGGCCATTTGAATGCCTTCATTGGAGAAGTGTCTTCTAATTCTTCTGCCCATTTTTTGATTGTGTTTTTTTTTTTTTTTAAGTTGTATAAGCTCTTTGTATATCCTTGACATTAACACCTGATCTGTTGTATGGTGAGCAAGTATTTTGTCCCATTCTAGTGGGATTCTCTTTGTTTTGCTTATTTCTTGCTGTGTGGAAGTTTTTTTTTAGCTTAAGAGAGACCCAGCTGTTTATCCTTCCCTTTATTTTCCTTGTTCCTGGAGATCAGTCCTTAAAGAAATTTCTGAGATATGTGTCCTGCAGTGTTTTGCCTTTGTTTTTTTCCTATATATTTTATGTTATCAGGTTTTATGTTGCGGTCCTTTATTCATTTTGAGTTGATTTTTGTATGCGGTGTGAAATAATAATAGTAATCTAGTTTTATTTTTTTTGTATCTTGATGTCCAGTTTTTCCAGCACCATTTATTGAAGAGGCCTTCCTTGTTCCAGCATATATTCTTTGCTCCTTTTGTCATTAGATGTTCATATGTGCGGTTTTATTTCTGGGTTTTATGTTAGATTCCATTGGCCTGTGTGTCTGTTTGTATGCCAATACCATGCTGTTTTTATTATAATGGCTTTGTAGTATTATTTGAAGTTTGAGGGTTTAATTTCTCTAGTCTCCTGTTACTCAGGAGAACTTTTGCGATTCAGGCTTTTTTTTGTGGTTCCATATGAATTTCAATAGTATTTGTTCTATTTTCTTAAAGAATATCATTGAGTTGTTTGTTTTTCTTTAAAGAGATTGTCTTACTCTGTTGTCCAAGGTTTCTCAAACCTGCAGACTCAAGTGATCAGCCTCCCGAGTTACTGGGATTACAGGTGCGCACCACCATGCCTGGCTTCATTGAGGTTTTTATTGGAGTTGCATTAAATCTGTAGATCACTTTAGAGAGTATGGATATTTTTATGATGTTAATTCTTTCTATCCATGAGCAGGTAATGTCTTTCCATGTCCTGTGTCTTCTTCTGTTTCTTGAAACAGTGTTTTGTAGTTTTCCCTCTCTGAGTCTTTCACCTCTTTCAATTAATTTTATTTCCAGGTATTTTACATTTTTGGGGTAGTATTGTAAATGGTATAACTTTTTTTTTGAGACTAGGTTTTGCTATTTTTGCCTGGGGAACCACAGGCTCACGTTGCCCGGGGTTCCACAGACTCAAGCAATCCCCAGCCTCAGCTTCCCAGGTAGCTGGGATTACAGGCACGCACCACCACAAGCTATTTTTTTAGGACTAGGTCTCACTACGTGCCCCCAGCAGGACTTAAATTATGATCCCTGACCCTGGCCGGGGCTTCTAGGCTGCCACCTACAGGCATGCGCCACCATGCCCAGCCTGGTATAGTTCTTTTATTTTGTCTTACGAGAATGTTTGTATATAGGAAGCTACAAATTGCTGTGTATTAATTTTGTAACCTACTACTTAACTGAATTGGTTTATTGTTTTAACTAATTTTTCTGTGGAATTTTTGGGGTTCTCTGTGTAAAGTATAATGTCATCTACATAGAATGACAGTTGCACTCATTTTTGGATTCCTTGCCTTATTGCCCTAACCGTAACTTCCATGTTGGAAAGTAGTGTTGAGACCTGCCATCTTTGTCTTGTTACAGATCTTCATGAAAGTGGTTTCAGTTTTTCACCATTAAGTATATTTGCTGTAGGTTTGTCATGTATGGCTTCTATTATGTTAAGATATGTTATTTTATCCTCAGTTTTTCAAGGACCTTCACCAAAAATGAAAGCTTAACTTTATCAGAAAAAGCTTAACTTTATCAGATGCTTTCTCTGTTGATACTATTTTATGGTTTTAGTTTTCCCCTTGTTGATGTGATGGATAATGTTAATTGATTTTCACATGTTGAACCATCCTGTGCCCCTGGGATAAATACCATTTGATCATGGTGTATAACCCTTTCGATGCATTATTAGATTTCAGTTTGTGAATATTTTTCTTAAGATTTGATTTCTTCATTTACCTAGTGGTCTCAGTAGCATGATGTTCTGTTTCTATATAGTGGGCAATCTCCTTGCTTTCTTATTGTTGATTTCTAGTTTGATGCCTTTATGGTTGGAGAAAATAGTTGGTATCTTAATCTTCATGTATTTATTGATGTTTGTCTTATGCTCTGATGTCAATTTTGGAGAATGTTTCATGTGCATTTGAAAAAATAGTGTATTCATGTTGTTGGGGATACAGTGTCCTGTAAATATCTATTAGGTCCATATACTCTAGATCTTCATTTAGAACTATTGTGTCCTTGTGTGGTTTCTGACTTGTTGATCTGTCCTTCGGTGAAAGTGGAATGTTAAAGTCTTCTACCACATACGTATTTTCACCAATGTCTGTTTTCAGTGCTGATGTTCTAATTAATTTTGATGTTCCCTCATATAGGGAATATATATTAATGAGTATTATATCTTTCAGTATATTAATCCCTTGATCATTAGTTTCCTTCATTGTCTCTTGGCACCTTTTTTAGCTTCAAGTCTGCTTTATCTGCTTTAAGTATGGCTATCCCTGCCTTTTTTCTGGGGAGGGGGGGACATTTGCATATGAAATTGTTTTCCATTCCTTTATTTCATTCTGTGCTTATCTTTAGAGTTCAAGTGTGTTTCCTGGAGGCAGCAGAATATTGGTTTCTGTTTATCGATTCAGTAGGCTACTCTGTGTCTTGTAATCGGTGAGTTTAGAATGTTAACATTTAGGGTGATTATTTGAGAGTCAGAGGTTGCCATTTTAAACAAAATTATATTATTTTTTATTGAGATAATGTTGGCTTCCTACACTGTGTATGATGTAAGGGTATGGTTTTATACCTTTTCAAATATATGTTACCAAGCCAGAATTTTGGCTATTACATCCAAGTAAAATATTTCCTGAGGTTGTCATTTTGGTGGTCCTTTTTCAGTTCTATTTTCTAGCCTGTTCTGTGCTTCCTGTTCATTCTTCTGTTGGTTTAGCTCTTAAGGCTCCTCATAAAATTTTGAGTAGCAGTTTAGTAGTGGCGAATTTCTGAAGACTTTGCTCACCTGAGAAGGTTCTTATTATTCCTTCATAAAGGAAGGAGATCTTCACAGGATAAAGTGTTCTTAACTGACATTTTTTGTCTTTGTCTTTTTTGACTAATGGCTTGTCTTGCCTGAAGTGTCTCTTCAGAGAATCTGATGTCAGCCTAATAGGTTGTCTGTTTCCTTCCCCTGGTCAGTTTCATTATTTTTACTTTATCTTGGACTCTGGGTAGTTTTACTTTGTCTTGGACTCTTGGTAGTTTTACTATAATATGCCTTGCTGTGGTTTCCCTCTCATTAAGGTGGTTTGGTGTCCTTCTATCTTCCTGTATGTCTTTTTTCATTTTCTTCCTCAAGCTTAAGGAGTTCTCCTCAGTTATTTCCTTATATAGGCTTTAAGTGCCTATGACTCTTCTCCTGGGATTCCTACGACTCTATTTCCTTTCCTCGCAGTGTCTTTGAGTGTTTTCTCCCTTTCTTTTTCTGTTTGATTCTTTTTATTTGGTGTCTTCAAGAGTACTGATGCATTCTTCCATTTTATCTATGCTATTTTCTTGGCTTTTCCCAGCACTTTTAAGTGCTTCTTTTGCTACTTTAATGTCATTTATCTTCTTTAGTTTCTTTTTTAAAAATTCAGTCTCTAGTTTGGCTAGATTGGCTAGCTCAGGGGTTAGAGCACTGGTCTTGTAAAAATTCTATCTCAACCTTTTGTTCATTGATTATGTTATTCATATCAATTTTTAAAATATTTTTTTCTGCATTGTGTTTTAGATCTTTGAGTGATTTTATCATGATTCCAGATTCTCTATGTAACAGCAATTCTTTGTCATTGTTATTGGGTTCTAGGCTTTGTCTTTCCTTTGGTGTATTATTTCTTGAAGGCCTTGCTTAAACATTTACATTTTTCTTTCTTCCTGTTGTTTGTTTTCTGACTTGCTCTATGTATTGAGCCATTATGTCATTTGTATTGCTTGGCATGGTTATTAGACTCTTACCAGGTCCTGGATGATTCTGCCTTGTGCCTGAGCCGCAGTGGTTAACAAATTCTGTTGTGATTGATGGTGTTCTCTTGCAATTAGAGGTGCTAACAGACCAGTGTGGCTTCTGGCATGTGGGTCTCCCTTCCACTTGGGTGTTTCTTTCCCTCAGGCTGTGGGGGCAAAGGCCATTCCACTCTCTCCTGTTTAGCTGTGGGTTACAGGGGCTGACAGAGGCACTGAAGCTTGGAGTGTTTTCACTTCCTTGTCAGTTTTGGGTGTATGCTTCCTCTGGTTCCCTCTCAGCAATGATGGACTGCCTCAGAGTTAAAAAATTTTATACAGTGAAAGGAAATATTAGCAGATAAAAAAGACATCCTACTGAATGGGAGGAAACTAATCATTCATCATTGGTTTGACAAGTGGTTATCATCCAAGATACACAGAGAACAACCAATCTAGATTAAAAAAACAAAACAAAAAACCCAATCCTTTTAAAAATGGGTAACAGGACTGAATAGAGAATTTTTTAGTGATATGCTGAAGGCCATTTGAGATAGAAAATGCTTTTTAAGGAAATGCAGACAAAACTGTATTGAGATTTTGCACCTCTGAAAATAATGTGTAACCTGTATATTTTTGATGGATGTGTAAATTTGTGTAGCCATTTTGGAAAGCATTTTCTACCTACCTTAAAAATCTAAAAATGTAAATACCATATGATCCAGTGATCCAACTTTTGTGTCTTTCCAAATACAACCAAGTAAAATAATTTTCTGCTATACAGTGTTTAGTGATGTATTACTTAGAGATATGAAATAAACTGTCTTTAGTGATAGAGCATTGCATACATATGTTATGTCCACAAAATGGAACAGTATTCAGTTATAAGGAAAGAGGAAACTTTCCATTTGTAGCAAAGTGACAAAAACTGGAGGCAATAATTGTGTAGCAAAATATGTCAGATAAAGACAGATAAATTTATATATATGAATAGAACTAGAAATCAATGCAGAAGCCGGGCATGGTGGCTTGTGCCTGTAAGCTTCAGCCTATGAAGCGGCCGGGGCCAGGGATCGCGGTTCAAGTCCCACTTGGGACAATATAGCAAGAACTAGTCCCCCCCAAAAAATCAATGCAGATGAACTCATCAGCCAACATAATTATAAACTGCTGGGTGTTGGTTTCTGACCTTAAGAAGGAAGGGTGATTAGGAAACAGTTAAAGGGTTAAATGATGGGAAACTAAAATTACAAAGAGCCTCTGCCCCAATCCCCGAAATCTATATATGTTGTCATTATGAAACATTTATAAAAGGTTAATGAGATGTAATGAAAGATAGTCCCAGAGAGGTGGACTATGACTATTATGTTGGAAGCAAATAAAAAGGTAACCTAAATAAGATACACTGTAAATGTGCATACAGACTTCTCTAAAAGTCATAGAGATGGTCAATAAGTACATGAAATGATGATTAACAGTATTAGTAACTGGGAAGTATACATCAAAACCACATTGGTAAAATGGCAAAATCATATATTCAGTGAGTCTAGAGTACTGACAAGATGTGAAGACACTGATGCTCTCATACATTTCTGGTGATGATTGAAAATGGTGTAGCAAAGCCAGGCACAGTGGCTCGTGCCTGTAAGCTTCAGCCTATGAAGTGGCCGGGGCTAGGAATTGCGGTTCGAGTCCCGCGAGGGCCAAAAACAGCAAGACTTAGTCCCCCCTCCCCCAAAAAAAAAGAAAAAAAAAAAGGTGTAGCAACTGTGAAAAACATTCTTGTACTTTCTGAAAAGATTAAAAAATAGATAGTAAATACAAGCCAGCAACTCCCAGCTATGTACTCAAGGGAAATAAACCTTATATACACATACAATTTGTATGTGAATTTAACAGCATAACCAGCAAGTAGAAGTTGCAACCCAAATACCTTTCAGCTGGCAAGTTGATAAATAAAATGTTAGAGTAAGGTATTACTTGACCACAAAAAACGATTGTTTCCAACACTTGGCTAATGTAAATATTGTAGGAGTATAAACATGAGTGCATATTTTCATTCAAATTAGTGTTTTTGTATTCTTCAGATAAGTAACCCAGAGTGGAATTTCTGGATGGTACAGCAGATTTTAGAAAATTCCATACTGCTTTGTATAGGGGCTAAACCAGTCTATATTCCCATAGTAGTGTGAAAAGGCTTCTTTTTTTCTACACCTTTTTTGATATGGGCTATTTTCACTGGAAATGGTGGTATCTCATGGTTTTGATTTTTGCATTTTCCTGGAGATAAGTGATGATGAACATTTTATATGTGCCTGTTAACTATCTGTGTCATCTTTGAAGAAGTGCCTGTTTAGCTCCTTTGTCCATTTATTTGATTGGGTTATTTTCTTTTTGTTGAGTTGTATGAGCTCTTTGTAGATGTTTAATATCTGTTTGTTGTCAAGATATATGGTGTATGCATTTTCTCTCATTCAGCAGGGTGTCTCTGCTTCAGTTACTACAACTTTTGCTGTACAGAAGCCTTTTTATTGCTTAATTTGTGGATTGTTTTGCCTATGTTTTTAATGTATTTGTTGGTTTTGGTATTACACCCAAATATTTTATCCACTAAGAGTTGAGTTCTATGTATGGTGTGAAGTCGTGGTCTAGTTTCTATTTTGCAAGCAATTGTCCAATTTTCCCAGCATTGTTTATTGAGAGACTTTCCTGTTGCAGTGTATGTATTTTGCTACGTTGTTGTATATTATTATTTATAAATGTGTGTTTTTATTTTTGGACTTTTAGTTATTTTCTGTTGGTCTGTGTGTCTGTTTTTGCTCTAATGCTGTGTTTTTAAATTATTATGGCTTTATAGTATAATTTGAAACCTGGACGTGTGAGAGCTCCATTCTTCCTCTTTTTTGTCAGGACACAAAATGGTTCCATGATATTCCACATGAATATCGGTAGTATTTTGTTCCTTGGTTTTGAATAATATCATTAAAAATTTTTATGAGATTGTACTGAATCTATATATTGTGTGAGACAACCACTTTAACAATGTGATTTTTCTAAACCATTTCTTTGTGTCTTTTGGTTTCCTTTGTATAAGTCCTTTTGTTAAATTTTCTCTTAGGTATTTAATTTTAATTTTGTTTTTGGTATGATTGTATATGGGATTATTTTTCTAAATCCCTTCCTCTTTTAGCTCATTGTTTGCATATAGGAAGGCAACCGATTTTTGTTTTTGATTATGTAACCTGCTACTTGCTGAGGAAGTTTATTATTTTAATTAATTTTTCTCTGGAGTCTTTAAAGTTCTTCTCTATGTACATCATTATGTGGTTTGCAAATAATCATAACTTCTTTCCCAATTTGGAATCCTTTTATATCTTTCTTTTGCCTAATTGCTCTGGCCAGACCTTCTAGTAGTCTGTTGTATTATAGTAGTGAGAGTAGACAAGCTTGTCTTGTAGCAAATCTGAGTGGAAAAACTCAGTTTTTCACTGTTGCAAATGACATTGTTGATTTACTATATATTGCTTTTATTGTATTAAGATATCTTCTATTTATTCCCACTTTTTGGAGGGTTTTCATAAATGGATGTTGAATCTTTTATATGCTGTCTAAGCATCTATTGGTCATGTGGCTTTTAATCGTTATGTGGTGAATTGTGTTGATTAATTTTCAGATGTTGAACATTGAGCTTCTTAAAAATGGTGTATAATCATTTATGGTGTATAATCCTTTAAATGAATTGTTGGATTCAGTTTGCTGTGATTTTTGTTGAGGAATTTGCTTGTGTTCATTATGGGAAATTGGTCTGTAATTTTCTTTTTGTGTATTGTCTTTGGTTTTGGTGTTAGAGTAATGTGACTTCATGAAACGTGTTTGGAAGTATTCCTTCTCTCTCCATTTTTCAAGTTTGAGCCGATTAGGTATTAGTTCATCTTTGAAATTTTGGTAGAATTTGCATCTGGTCTTGTACTTTTGTTTTTTGGGGGAGAGTTTTGATTATACTATTTGTTTCCTTGCTTGTGATTTGCTTGTTCAGGTTTTCTGTTTCTTCTCTTTTCAGTCTCAGATGAGTGTATACTTTTAAGAATCTGTCCATTTCCTCTTGGTTGTTGAATTTGTTTGCATATATATGTTTATGGTAATATCTAATAGTTTATACTTCAGAGACTACATATATATTTAGATTTATCACATTAAAATTCTTGGTGTGCTATTATTAGTTCACAGAAAATACATATTTAAAAATCCAAAATCAAATACATATTTCTATACTGTATTATATATGGTTTTAAAGGTAAGGGTTTTTTTTTTTTTTTTTTTTTTTTTTAGAGAACTTTCTTCCTTTGGAAAAGTTTGTAATTGATTTTAGACATCTAAAAATACTGTGTGTTTCTGTTTTCCACTATTTTATCTTTAGCTTTTGCCTGGGATGACAGAGCAGCTACAGTGGATGCCATTTGTGAATGCCAAACTTCATGAACCTTTTGTAAAATTCATATATTGGTCTCTGAGGCAGCTAGATGCTGGGACACAGGTAAACTTTCAAGCTATACTTCTAGCATTAGTTCTTTTGATCTTGTTTTTCACATTTTTTTTTAAACATGTATCCTTTTTTATATTTTTGGGACTCTCTTTGCCTCCCTTGTTTTGTTGACTGTTCTTTCTTCTTTTGTATATCTATTTCTCTGTGCCATGAATTTGACTCAATAAGTAAAATTGTTTTTTGAGTTTCAGACTTACATAAATGAGTCTATTTCATTTTTTAATTTATAAAATTTTCATATGCTACTGATTATAGAAATTAAATATTTCTTGTGTTTGTGCTTGTAAATACACACTAGCGAAACAGGACAGTGATCAATCATTAGGATAGTCATTGAAGAAATTTATTTCAGGATCTATAAAATGAATGGTATATTCTACATACTTACATATGTACTGTGAGGATCATTTAATTCAAGTTATGTCTCTATAATAATTTGTGTTATGAATTCTAGTAAATTGTAAAATTGTAAATTTGTAAAATAGTAAATTGTAAAATTCTCCAGCTAGTACTGATAAATATTGTTAATAGCTTTCATTTGGTTAAAACAGGAGAAACAAAACTTTGTTTAATCTGGAAACACACCTAAACCACCCATTGTGGTATTGACAGTATAGTAGTGTGATGATTGAGGTTCAAGAAAAAATTTCTTTCCTGAGACAACATCTTGATTATTTTGCCTCTATGGTTCTTGTGAATGACTACATGAGCATGTTCACGTACATGCATGTCTGCACACACAGAATATAAGTTTTAATTTATTGTTCTTTACTATGCATCATGCCAAAGTTCATTTACATAAATTATCAGATCTTCTTACAACTTTTGGATTTTATTATTTGTATATTTATTTCTGAATATGGTTTATTGACTGCTTTCATCTCCAAAAACCTACACTTTCACAAAGTTTAATTATACTTTTATCTTCTTTCTAAATATCCCATTTTTCTTCAGATAATTTATATTTTATTTTCTTCAATGTATTCTCATCTGAGAATATTTTAGATAATACAACTAACTTCTATCTGCTTCTCTAGTGAAAGGTAGAACTCTTACTACTTTTCCATTAATTTATTTAGTTATTTATTGATGGACTTCTGTTATTTTAGTTTTATTATTTTTCTAATTACATGTGTATTTTTTTTTGAATTTTTTTTTTTTTTTTGAGACTAGGTCTCGCTACTTTTGCCTGTGGAACTGGGGTGCCACAGACTCAAGCAATCCCCAGCGTCAGCTTCCCAAGTAGCTGGGATTACAGGCGCGTGCCACCCCACCCAGCTATATTTTTTTGGAACTAGGTCTCACTACGTGCCCCCAGTGGGATGCGAACTGTGATTCCTGGCCCCAGCCATGGCTTCCTAGGCTGCCGCTTACAGGCAGGCATGCACCACCATGCCTGGCCCACATATGTATTTTTAAATAGACTTTTGTTTTGGAATAGTTTTAGATTCCTATGTACTTGTAAGAAATAATACTTACAAGTATTACTATATGAGAAGATTCAATTTTCATTCCCTTCCCCAATGTTAATATCTGACAGTGCAAAATATTCATATTGATACCATCAAGATTCAGAATTGTTCCATCAGGAAAAGATTCCTCACTTTTTCTGTTCTCATATATAAACTTACTTTTTTAAAGAGCAAGTTTAGATTCACAGTCAAATTTAACAGAAAGACTTTTCACATATACTACCTGTCCCTCCATATTCCAGCCTCCTCGATATCTAGAAGCAGAATGGGGCATTTGTTAGAATCATTGATGCATGTTGGTGTTATATAATATATGGGTCTTGACAAATATTTAATGACAACCACTATTATAGTGTCATATTGATACTAATACATACTGATACTGATACATCTGATAGTAAAAATAATTTGTCCTAAAAAACCTCTGTTCGCTCTGCCTCCCTCATCCTTACCTCTGGAAATCACTAGTCCTTTTACTATCTGTTTATTTTTTTTCTCTTTTTTAAAGAAATGAATGAGAGCTCCTGTTGCTCTACATCCTCATGAGCACTTAGTGGTTTAGGTTTTGACTATTTTAACAGGCACTGATGGCATCTTGTTTAAATTTGCAGTCCTCTAGTAGCATATACTGTTAAGCATCTTTTCATATACTTGGTTACCATTGATGTATCTTCTTGGTAAGGTATCTTTTATCTACTTTTAACTGGTTAGTTGTTTTCTTGTTGAAATTTTAGAATTTTTGGATATTTTAGACATTTAAAATATTTTGGATAACTATTATCTCTTTTATTTTTAAATAAACTTCATTAATATACATACAGAAAAGCACATCACTGATATAGAGCATGGTGAATGATCATAGCAAAAACACACCTGACAATCACATTCAACAAACAGAATATAACCTATGTTGGGGAAACTCCTTCGATCCTCTCCTGAGATCATGCCCATGCCTCTTCCCTGATGCAGCTGATGTCCTGACTATCACACTATCTTTAGTAGGGCTTTTTTTTTTTCTTGACAGAACAGTGGGGATGAGTTGTTGGTAAAGGTTTCATTGAGATAACACTAATATGTTGAATAACATTTCTTTATCAAAAATTGTCCTTTGGAAATAACTTTTTCCTCCTAGTCTATGGTTTGCATTCTCATCCACTTCACAGTATCTTTTACAGAGCAGCTGTTTTATCAATAAAGTTCAAATAATTTATGGGTCAAAAACCATGCCTTGTTGTTTTTAAAAAGTTCTTATACCCAGAGAATTATTTTGTATTTCTGGAGAATTTAAACTTTTATCATTATATAATATCATTGGTGGTTTTTCCCTCTCACCCTTTAAGTATTTAATTCTACTCTCTTCAGTTTATGTGGTTTAGGAGAAGTTCTATGTAATTCTTACCATTTCTCCTGTTACATAAGAATTTTTTAATCTGTTTTCTATTAGGGTTTTTTCCTTTTAACCTTTATTTTTCCTTGTTGTAATATGCTGTCTAGGAAGTGTTTGTTTTGGTTTTGTGTGTATCCTTTCCATTGTTCTTCAAGCTTCATAGTTCTGTAGTGTGTTTTTGACATTAATTTGGAGAAAATGATGTCATTGTTGCTTCAAATATGTTTTGGCTCTTTCTGCAGTCTCTCTGGCATTCCCATTACCTGCATTTTTTTTTAATCTTTTGTAATTAGTCAGTAATTTTTAAAATACTCTGTTCGGGGTTTTTTTTGTTTTGTTTTGTTTTTTTGAGACTAGGTTTCGCTATTTTTTTGCCCATGAAACCACAGGCTCCCGTTGCCTGGGGTACCACAGACTCAAACAATCCCCAGTTTCAGCTTCTCAGGTAGCTGAGATTACAGGCGCACACTACCACACCCACCTATTTTTTTGGGACTAGGTCTTGCTATGTGCCCCCAGTGGGACTCAAACTGCGATCCCTGGCCCTGGCCGTGGCTTCCTAGGCTGCCACCTACAGGCATGTGCCACCATGCCTGGCCTGTCTTTTTGTGGTTTTTTTTTTTTAATCTTTTGTAATTATTCAGTAATTTTAAAAATACTCTGTTCTGGGTGGGTTAGTTTGTTTTCTTTCAGCCTGTTTTTCCCTTTTTGCTTTTCAGCTTCCAAAGTTTCTATTGACATCTACAAGCTGAGAGATATTTCTTCAGCCATGTCTAGTCTACTACATGAGCCCATCAGAAACATTCTTCATATACAGTAATTTTTGATATTTAGTATTTCTTTAAGATTCCTTCTTAGAAATTCCTTTTTTGTTTGTTACCTTGTTCTTGTATGTTGTCTACTTTTTTCATTAGTTAATATATTTCATTAGCACTTGTACTCATTATTGTTTTAAAATACCATTTAAATTTTGCCAACTTTTTTTTGTGCATATTTTACAATATATGATTGTATAATTGCTAATCCCCATGGAAATACCCCCCCCCCCAACACCCCATAAATTTTGTCAACTTTTTTAACCATATGTTGAATCTGGTTCTGGTGTTTTCGCTCTTCAAGCTGGATTTTTTTTCCTTTTAGTTTTTATTTTTTTCTTGATACTTGAATATGGTATAGAAGTTGTTGCTGTAAATAATTATTCAGAATATTGTGGGAAGCAGTGTTCTATAGTGGTGTGATTAAGTCTCTGTCTTTTAGTGAGCTGTGTACCTGATCTGTAAACTTAACAGCTGCTTCCTTGTTTTGTTTTTTTTTCTTCCCATGAGGAAATTGCTATGATTTAGTTATTTCTTGTCTGCTAAGTAGAAAGTGAGAGTGGCTGAAGTATGAATTTCTCTTTCTGTAAATCATTTTGACTGATAAAACTCCATGAAGTTAGCCTCTGCTAAAGTAGATTCTCTTGTAGGCAATTTTGTTAAGAACAAAATGTGTAGTTACTTTTTTCTTCTTCCTACCTTTTGAAACATTGAGGCTATTTTCTAGCCTTCATTGTGAGAACCTGATAGATGTCCTGAAAGTAAAACTAGTGAAAAATTGTTTTTCTCCAGCTTTTCTGAGATGGCTGATCACATCTACAACCAAACCCTTTATTTGAACTGGAATTTAGTTGCTAACCCAGCTTTGTTTTCTTATCCACACCAGGAGGCAAAGCACCCCTTGTAGGTGTCTGTTGGCTTTTCCTCAAGTTAGTCCTGAGGGTCATTCATCCTTCAAACCTTTGGATCATGGTCTGCCATTCTCAGAATGGCTGCCGCATGGGATGGTGGGCATGGTGTCAGAGCAGGTCGAGGCAATCACAGAAACACTGGGTGCTCCTTTTGGTAAGGCAACAATAAATGTACCCGGAAACATCGCCTTGTGATTTGAGAGATGGCATTGCCTTCATGACATGAGGACCAGACACATTCATGTCTGCCAGCTCATGATATTCAGTCATATGGACAGAGAGCCACAGTAACTCTCTGTTTAAAAATAGTTTATATGTGGCAAACTGGTTCTTGGGCATCTGGGGTCAGGACTGAAAAGAAAAGATAATTCTGATTTGTTCTCTGAACCTTCAGCAGTTTTCGTTACAATTTTATGATGTGGTAGTTTGGGTTTTCCTACCCTAGGCCAGAATTTGTGGATAGTTCAGCTCATGGTTTTCTGCCCCCAGTGCATTGAAATACTTTAATTTATCTATTCATCTCTCCAAATTTGGGATCTTTTGCTGTGACCTCACTCCTCTGTTGGATCTAATAACAAAGGTCAGTTTGTTACTTTTTTCAACTTTTTACGGGTTAAGATTTAGTGATAACTCTCAAACTCCTTTTATTGTTGTTTTATAGCCATACCCTCTTCCTGTCCTACCTACTGTTTTAACCTCATCAACCACTTCTGTAATTTTGTCATTTTAAGACTATTGATATAAGTGGAACTATACAATATGCAACTCTTTTAGATTAAAAGTATTTTTCACAGTGTGTAGTTTGAAGGTTCATTTAGATTATAGCATTTAGATTAACACGGCTAATGGGATCAATGCCTAAATTTCAATACTGCCCATATTGGCGTCCCAGCTTCATTTTCATCCACTTAATATCCATTACAGAGCTTTTTAATTTGGTGAAATCCAGTTAGCCAGTTTTCCCTTCTTTATGGATCACGCTTTTGCTTTCAAATGTCAGTAATTTATTGCCTCACCTTAGATGGTCAAGATTTTTCAAAGTTGGGCAGGGCGTGGTGGCATGTATCTTTAATCCCAGCCTTGGGAGGCCGAGGATAGGAATCCCTTGAGTTCGCAGGTTCAAGACTACTCCCAGCAACATAGTGAGACCTAGTCTCAAAATAAATAGCCAGGCATGGTGGTGTGCGCCTGTAATCCCAGCTACCTGGGAGGCTGAGGCTAGGGATCGCTTGAGTCCCTGGGATGTATACTACCCCGGGCAACATAGTGAGACTTAGTCAGTCTAAAAAATATATATTTTTTTGAAGTTTCATTCTTTTGCATTTACATTTGTGTATATTTTTACTTAATTTTATATGAAACACAAGACTATGATAAAGATAAATTTTTCCTATGAGTGTCCAGTTGCTCTAGCACCATTTATTGAAAAACTTTTCCTTCATTTACTCCTTTTCAGTTGGGTATAATTGAGTATATCGCTTTATGGGTTCTTGATTCTATTTCATATCTCTTTGACTATTAGCATGTTATGTTACTAACTTAATTCTTGTGACTCTATAATGAGTTTTTCATTTTGGTAGACTTTCTTCCCATTTGTTTTTTTAAAAAATCTTTTAACTACTCTCTTTATCTTTCCATATAAATTTTAGACTAATCTCTAGCTATAAATTATCTTGTTTGGTGGGAGGAAGCTGGCAGGCAGGCAGAGCTGGGCTTGCAGGGATTGGTGCAAGGCACTGAGGCCTGAGGCCTAGACTGCTGGTGGTGCTTACATGTTAGTGTAAGTTCCAGCCTTGCTGAGCCAGCCATCCACACAAATTTCCCAATTATCAGCCTCCCCATGTGCTGACCATGTCTCTTATGAACCATAGTCACCATAATGGATGTGTGGTCACAGTCATTGTCATCCTTAGTGCTGTCACTGTCCTGGAGTCCTGATCCTGGTGCTCTAGTGTATCAGTGAGTTAGATGAGGAGAGTGTCAGGGGAGTGGATCCCTAATGGCCAGGAAGTCCATAGCTGAACTGGATTACAGAGGTTCTTGGACCTCTTTGCAGCCAGTGGAGATGCAGGAAGGAGGAAACCACCGGACATGCTGCTGTCTGGCATGAACTACTTGCTTCATCACACATACTTACCCCTGGTGCCTTCTTCAGTTATTTCCTTGAGTATTTTCTCAGTTCCTTTGTCTGGGATTCCTATAATTGTCATATTTTTTGTTCTCGTGGTGTGGTCAGATTGTTCTCAGAGTGTTTCTTCATTCTTTTTCCTTTGTATTTCTCTCTCTCTTTTTTTTTTTTTTTTGGTCCAGATTATGTTATCTTCAAGCATATTGACTCATTCTTCCATTTCTTTTATTCTTTTTTTGTGGCTTTCCCCAGAGCTCTTTAGTTCCTCCACTGATTTGTTAACATCCTCCAGTTCCTTTTATTTTCTTTTTCAAAGATTCATTTTTCAGTCCTCACTTCATTGACTGCATTTTTCATATCACTTATTTCTGTTTCTGCATGTTCTCCAAAATCCTTCAGTGTTTTCATTTTGGCAATTCTGAATTCTTTTTCTGTCAGGCCAGGATATTCTTCTGTGTCTGTGTTGCTGATTTCTGTAGCCTGACTTTCTTACTGTGGTTTATTGTTCGAGGAAGGTCAGTTTGATCATTTGCGATTTTCTTTCTTTCCATTTTTCTCTACCCATGTTTGTTTTTCAGTTTGCTCTACCCATGTACCCTGTACCACTGATGCTGGGGCACATGATTTCTTGGTGCTCTTGCTGACTCAGAAGTAGCTGCCGAGTGCCTGGACTGCAGTGACTGGTGGGCAGGTGTGGTTCCCTGCAGCTCTCTCCTTAGCTCCTATCAACTGAACCACTGCTAATGTTAGTCAGGACTTTGCATTGCTCCTATCAGGTTGCTCTGGGATACTGGAATTGGAGAGTGGGGGTTCTCATGGTTTCCACCTTAGTGTGTATCTGCCAGATGGCTAAATGCCAGTGGGTGTGGCTCTCAGGTGTTACTACAGTATGTTGGGGAATGCTGTGGCAGGAGAGTCTTGTGTGGGGGGCTTTCCCACAGCTCCCATCACAGCTTCTATTGTGGCAAATGTGAGCAGTCATTTGCCTCACCCCTCTATGTAAAGTGGAATCTCAGGCCTCAGCCTGAGGTAGTCTAAGATTCTCTGTGGGGCATTGCACTGCTAGGCCTAGTCCACTGGGAGGTACCTTTGTTTAATTGTTAGTTCCTTCTAAGTTGTGACCCACTGCAAGACAGCATTAGATTGATTGGTATGCTCTTTGCAGGGTCTGCTATTTCTTTTGAAGTTGTGGCTCCTGAAAAGGGAAAAGACAAAAACCAAAACCACACTATGTGTGGCTAGTGTTGTTATATGTCCATCATCATTTTGAGGTGTGGTATGCACTTCTGAGTTGAACTGTTTTAAGTCCCTCCAAGATGTGGCTGGGAGTGTTAGGGGGTCTCTTTTCTTGGGATTCAGCTGCAGGCCTGGGTACAGGGCTTCTCACCTAGGGATTGATTGTTCAGCGGTCTCTGTGGGTCTCTGATGCTGACTCCCACTGGGGTGTGTTGGCGTGGCTGCAGCTGTGGGCTCCAATTGAGTTCTCCTCCTGTATTCCTTTTGCCTGCTTTTTGGTTCTTGGACTTCCTGGAGCATTGCTAGTGTTAGACAGATGGTTCAGAATTTCTGAGTTTTAGCATCAGTCCTTTTTTAAGTTGTTTTTAGATGAGAGTTGATCCCAGCCTCTTTGTTCCACCATGTTGTGGGTGAAGTCCTCCCTGTATGTCCTTTTTCACCTTAGTAATCCAGGAATTTCTAAAATTTGGGGTCTCTGGGCCTCACCCTGCAGATGGTCATGTCTATGAGACCCTTATATTTTAACTGTGTCTATGAAAATTTTGTTTTGAAGTAATGAAAGATTGCTTTTCCTTCAGTGTGGAGTACGTGCCACATAAGGGTCCAAGACATGGTGGGGGCACCAGTGAGGGTTTTCTGGGAAGAAGAATAAGACTGCATGTAGAAATGGGGAACACAGCCATATAATATCTTTATCAAATAGCCACTTTCTTTTAAGTATAAACATTAGATCCATGTACTCCCACTAGCTTAGGAAGTATGACTGCTCACTGAATTCTTTTTGAAGAGCCCAACTGTTGCAACAGTATGAAATGATTTCCCTTTATTTTGAGTGTAACTATTGAATGTCATTAGAACCTTTATTATTTGCGAGATAGTTGTGTGCCTTTATGTGTGTTTTGCCTGCTTTGTGGTTTCAGTTTTTTCTCTATGAAAGTTATCCATGATTCTGAGCATTTAGTTCTTCTGAAATTATTAAAAATCATCAAAATTATTGTGACAATATCATACTGAACTGTAAAACAGTGAGACCCGAAATGCTCGTTTTAAAAGATCACAAGATACCTGTAAAACCACTTCTCAGAAATAGTAGAACAGTGAACAACCTGTGGAGTAGGTAGTTTACTTCAGTTCCTTTGATATCTCTGTGCAGGAATATATCATGATCCTATGTTCTTAGTTATTTTGAGACTGAATATTGTCCCAATTGTTCTTCTTAAATTTACCTCAGAAAAATCACTGCTTCTAATTTCTTATTTCTGCCCATTATTTTTAGAAAAATATATAGTCATAACTTTTCTGAGTTGATTATGAAATTGCAGTTGCATATTCTAAATTCCATTTTTATTAGCAAAAAGATGACTTATTTTTAGTTCCTATATTTGACTGTAGTAAGTAAAGCTTTTTCTACTTTAACTGAATATACTAAAATACTACATGTTTTTAACAGCATTCAACAATGACATCAACATTGAGGAGACTGGGTGAAGATATATTCAAAGGAGTAGTAACTAAGGGAATTCAGGATAATTCTATAGAGCACTCTGTAGAGAATAAACCAAAGACAGCTGTTTTCTTCAGGAGCTCTAATTTACCATTGAGATTTTTATCAACCTTGATTGTTCTGAAAACTGTTACTCAAGGTAAGTTTTCAAGTTTGCTTATGGTATGATTTTTTTTGTAAAAAGCTAAAAGAGAATACTATACCATGAAGTAATTCTTGCATTTTCAGAGTAATGTTTTAAATTGTTTTATAGTTGTGGCAGATTTAAAAAATGCTATTTTCATTTGCTGAGCTTGAGAAAATGGAAGTCTATTGAATTGTTGCTCACTGTCAGCATCCTTGGTTGAGTCTGATTCTGTCATCATAGCAGTCTTTATTTACCCTGTTTTTACCTGTGGTTTTAAAATTTCTAGTTATTTTCTGCTAGAGCAAGTGCTGGCAAACTATAAGCCCACGGGCTAATATAATATAAACCCTGACTTGGTTTGTAAATAAAAAAATTTTTTTGAATACAACTATTTGCATTTGTTACCTATTTTCTGATTATTTTTATCTTAAATATTGTGGCTAACTAATTGGCAGTAAGTACTTTATGTTCCTTTATGACATATTATTATGTGGTCCTTTAAAGTTTGTTGATCCCTGTAATGACTTGAACATTTAAATACCATGTTTACCATTGTTATCTCCCTGTACCCACCCTAGCTCTTAATGTATAAATGTGAGTAAGGAAACGGATGAATTAAAAATGTTTCCATGAGAATGTGCTATTTTTAATACTGTTTTTATGTATGGCTACTTTATATTTTTAAATATAAGAATGTTTGTTTAAAGAAATGATATCAGCATTATCAACATTAGTGTGCTGCCTGAGGGACACCCCCAAAACCCTCAAACTTGCATCCTCTAAAGGAATTCTTCCATCCAAGCATACTCTTAGTGTGTATAATGTTTATCAGAATGATTGTGCATTTAGAGGGAAGAAGAGAAACAATAGTTTTCTGTCAGAACACCCAATATTACCCATCTTTCATGGGGTTAAAATACCCAGCCAAACAGGATTAATCTAATGCAGGACCACTGAGACCTGAAAAGTTGCTACAAGTCTAAGGCACCTTATGGCATGGCAGAAACAAAATCAAATTATAAATCAAGACAAGAGCTACCATTGACAGCTTCCCCATGTATCTCTCACCTACTTCAAGTGTCTCTGCATGTCTCAACTTCTTGTGTCTCCTCCAAGTCCCCAAGTTCCTGGTACAAGCCCAAAGATGAGATCCAAGAAGCCCGTCTCTCCACAAGTCTCTCTTCTTTGTATGTTTTGAATGATTCTTCTATGTGTCATCCTTCCTGTGTCTCCTACCTTCCATCTTATGTAGCTTTACCTGGCCATTCATTAGGTGGCAGAGAGCATGAAATTCCCCACCCCTTGTTTTTTGAGATGCCTCAAAAAATTGTTACAAAGCAATTAATATGCCATGTTCCTATCTTTCATTTTGAATTATATAACTCATTCTGGTAGGTTTTTTTTTTAAGTGGGCAGTGATGATAATTTAATTTTACTGTTTTCTTTGAAGTTTATTTAGTTATTGCTGATTGTTTAAAATTTAAGTAAAAACCAAAAGCTGCAACTGTCTTAGTTTTTTTCTTCCTTACGGTTCTAGTTCTCAGAATTATAATAAACTGGGCAGTAACTATTTGAAAGATCACTTATGAGAAGGTGACTTTGCCAAAAAGAATAAAGTTAACATAATATAAAATTGCTGATAAAATCATTGCAATAGAGAATAAAACAGGAGGGAATTAAGTGTTCCTTGTCACTTTTGTGTATTTCAGCCTTGCTCATATTGACTCTTTGCAAACAGTCATAAAAGTTAAGAATGAATATTAGAAAGGAATGGGAAAATGTATTAATCCATGGATGTTCTGTATACTTCAGAGAAACTGGCTAAGAAATTTAATGAATATAATGTGCTAATAGTTGGTTATTTGTCCACCCAAAATTTGTATGTTGAAATCCTAATCCCCTAAAATGATGGCATTAGAAGGTGTAGGATCTTGGCTCTTGAGAGTGAAATTCTCATGAATGGGATTAGTTCCACAGAGACCCCTGATCCTGGCACCACGTCAGGAACACTGTGAGGCAGCTCAAGCTATGAGCCAGGAATAGCGCTTCACCATATGTTACCATGCTTGTGCCTTGGCCTTGGAGTCTCCAGTCTCCAGAACTGAGAGCAGTCAATTGCCACTATGTATAAGCTGTATTTTATTCTGATATTTTATTACAATAGCCTGAGTGGACTAAGATCTAGTTTGTGTTTCAGAAATGAGTTCCCAAAGAAAGTCACAAAAATCTGTTGACTTTCAATCACAATAGTATGACTGTGCTTTCAAACACTAGTTGTAAATGAAAAAGAAAAAATTATTCCATGTAAGCAAAATGAAATGTAAAATCGATATTAATCAAATATGGGTTCTCTACAACTTCCTTGTCTGTGAACTCTAACATGGCATAAAGAAGATATGGGTAAGTAGTGGATAAGTAAACAAGTTAAAAAGGTTATTATTGAAGCTAATTGGCAGGGGTAAAGAACTTTCATTCTCCTTACTTGGGAAGATGAAGTGTATTTAAAAGCTGTAAGATGTCCCAAGTATCTTAACTAATGTATTGATAACAATTGAAGTCCCAATGTTGTTTGTATAAGTTGAGAAGGTGGTATGAAAATTTATTTGACAGATGGTTTGCAATAAATTTGATGATTTTATTAAGTTAAAGTTTTGATTTATAAAATTTGATTTATATAACTGTAAATGTTGATGGTACTTCTTCACTGCCATGTGTGTGTAAGCCTCATTTCAAAGTTCTAGTTCTACCACCAGATTGGCACCCTGTACCCTTCCCTCACATTTCTCTTTCCCTCTTGCTCTAATAACTACTCTGTTTTACAGTCTGAGAGTGGTCATTGCTGTGACTTATTTTTTTTGCTTTGGCTATTTGTAGTCCACATCTGTTGCTTGTCCTTTTTGTTTGTTTGTATTGGTCATATTTACATGGTTGTATTGTACCTCTTTTTCCCCACCCTCCTCACGTTTTTACTTCTTTTATTAATTTAATTTTTAAAATTATATATCTATATCCCATTATTGTGTACCCCAGGGTTTTCCCATTTCCTTAACACCTATTAACCATCTTATTCTTTTGTGCTCTCTGCCTCTCCCATTTTCTTCTCCCTTCTCTCTCGCTCAATTGTTCAGTTGTTTGTTGTTTCTAATTTTTCTTATTTGTTTGTTTTTCCCTATATCCCTCATGTAAGTGAGACCATCGTATTTCTCTTCTTCTTTCTGCTAACATGAGTCCTTCTAGCTCCATCCATGTTGCTGAATATGTTTGTCCTCCATGATTGAATAATAGTCCATCGTTGTACATACATCACATTTATTCAGCCATTCATCGGTTTTGGCATTTGGGTTGTTTCCAGAACAACCCAAATTGGCATTTGTAAACAGAGCTGCAGTAGACATGTGCATACAGGTGTCCTTTTTAATTAGTGTTTTCATGTCCTCTCTGTAGATTCCCAGTATTGGGATTACTGGATCGAATGGTAATTCCACTTTGAATTGTTTGAGGGTCCTCCACACAGTCTTCCATAGTTACCGGACTGGTTTGCACTTCCTCCAGCAGTGTAAGAGAGTTCCTTTTTCTCCACATCCTGCCAGCAATTGCTGTTGTCCTTTTTTTTTTTTTTACATGGGCCATTCTTACTGGTGTAAGATGGTTCTGAGTGTGGTTTTAATTTGCATTTCCTTGATTATTAACGATGTGGAGCTTTCTTTCATGGGCCTATTGGCCATCTGTATTTCCTCTTTGGTGAAGTGTCTTCTTAGTTCTTCTCCCTTTTTTTTTTTTTTTGAGACTAGGTCTCACTATTTTTGCCAGTGGAACCACAGGCTCATGTTGCCTGGGCTACCACAGACTCAAGCAGTCCGCAGCCTCAGCCTCCCAGGTAGCTGGTATTATAGGCGTGCACCATCATGGCCAGGTATATATTTTTTGGAACTAGGTCTCGCTATGTGCCCCCGGCGGGACTCGAACCACAATCCCTGGCCCCAGCTGCGGCTTGTGCCACCATGCCTGGCTTCTCCCCATTTTTTGACTGGGCTTTTTGCTTTGTTTTTGTTCTCACCAATATTTGTTTTTCCAATCTTTTTGATAAAGCCATTTTCATGGGGTTGAGGTGGTATCTCATTGTGGTTGATTTGCATTTCCCTTATAATAAGTGATGTTGATCATTTTTTATGTACCTGTAGAACAATTAAATATCTGGAGTAGTAACTGTTTTGGTCTTTTTCCCAATTTTTGATTGGGTTTGTTTTTGCATATTTTACATATTTTGCAAATTAACCCCTTGTCAGATATGTGGTGTGCAAATATTTTCTCCTTTTGTTTTTATGGTGGTTTCTTTTGAGCTAAATATTTTTCTAGTTTGATGAATCTGATTTGTTTGTTTTTGTTTCCCTTGCCATTAGAGTTTTGTCCCCAAATATTTCACTGTGTTTGGTCTAACTGTATCACATATATTTTCTTTCCTTTATGCTACGGTTTCAGATCTACAATTCATATTTAATTTTTATATATAGAGTTCATTAATAATGTAAGTTCATTTATTTCATGTACCTGTCCATGTTTCCTACCATCATTTAGACTTTCCTTAGTTAAGAAAGCTTTGGCTGCTTGGGGTTTTTGTGAATCCATATGAATTTCAGCAATATTTCTTCCGTTTGTTTGAAGAATGTCATTGAATTTCTTATTGAAATTACATTGTAAATTGTTATTTTGATAATGTTGATTATTCTGATCCAAGAGTCTTCTTTCCATGTGTATCTTCTATTTCTTTTAACACCGCTTCATAATTTTCCTTGTATAGGTCTTTCATCTCTTTTGTTAGGTTTATTCCAAGATATTTAATTTTGGGGGGCTACAATTGTGGTAAAAAATTTTCTTAATTTCTCTTCAGACTGATTATTTGCATATAGGAAGGCTACTGATCCTTGTTTGTTGATTTTGTAATCTGCTTCTTTATTGAATTGTATTATGTTGATTAATTTTTCTGTTTTATTTTAAGATACTTTTTGTATATTTTCGTAGCATCTACAAGCAATGATAACTTTTCTCCCTTGATTGCTTTTATGTCTTCCTCTTTCTTAATTGCTCTAGCTGGGATTTCACATATTATATTGAAAAGCAGGGATAAGAATGAAATTTATGTCTTATTCCATATCATAATAAAAAGACTTTGAGCTACTCACCATTGAGAATGTTAGTTGTAAAATAAATTTCTTTACTCCTACTTTAATGAGAATCTTTATTATAAATGGATTTTGAATCTCATTTTTATTTTATTTTATTTTTATTTTTTTTTGAGACTAGGTCTTGCTATTTTGCCCATGGAACTGCAGGTTCACGTTGCCTGGGGTACCACGGTATAGGCGCGTGCCACCATGCCCATCTATTTTTTTTGGAAATAGGTCTTGCTAGGTTGCTCCAAGCGGGACTTGAGCTACGATCCCCATTTCCAGCAGTGGTTTCCTAGATTGCCACTTACAGGCATGTACCACCATGCCCAGCCTGGACTTTGAATCTTGTTGAAAACCTTCTGAGTCTGTTTTGGCCTTTCTTTTTGTTTTTCAGGTAAATGACGTAATTGACTTGTAAATACTGAACTAACTTGAAATGAGTCCTACTTGGTATGTAGGTAATTCTCTTAAATACATTGCTCAATTCAGGTTGTCAAGATTTTGTTGTAGACTTTTGCATTTGGTTTCAACAGCACTATCTATAGATTTCCTTTTTGTATGTGCTGTCTGGTTTGGTATCAAGGTTGATTTTATAAAATTTGTTTGGGACTTTGTCTTTTTCTTATTTTGGGGGAAGATTATGGATGCATTTTAAGCCCGCTTTTATAGTATTGTAGAATTCACTAGTGAAACCATCTTGTTTTTGGCTTTTGTTCTTAGGGAGATTTTTGATTACTCTTTCAATTTCTGTATTTGTGATTGGTCTGTTGAATGTATGATCCTAAAATTTAGTTCATTTCCTATAGATCATTCAATTTGTTTGTGTAGATACATTAATGATATAGTCCTTTGTATTTCTGTATCTCTGATGTAATTTTTATCCTTTGATCTCTGGATTATTTTTATTTTGACTTTATCTTTTCTTAGTGGCCCTCATTAAGGATTTATTCATTTTGTTTATACTTTCCAAGAAGCAGTCCTTTGTTTCATTGATATTTTGAAGTGTTTTTGATTTCTATTCTCAATTTCATGGTTTCCTTCTGATTTTTTGATTCATGTATTTTTTTTCTGATTCCTTCAGACATAGATTTTTTATTTGAGATTCTTTTTGTTCATTGTTGACCTGAATTGCTCTATACTTCTCTCTCTTAATACCATTTTTGTGCATTTATAGAATATGAATTTCTAGCTTATTTTTTTGTTAGTCTCCAGATAACTTTTTATTTTTCCTTGATTTCTTTTGTAATTCAGGAGTTACTCAAAAGCATTTTGTGTAGTCTTCACATTTTGTTTATTTCCTGGTTTGTTTTTGTGATTGATTTCTAATTTGTGATCTGAGAGGATGCTTGATAAAATTTCCATTTTCATGTATGGAGATAGGTTTCATGTCCTAGCATGTGATTTATCCTTGAACATGTTCCATGTTACTCTGATAATGTATATTCAGTTTTTTGGGATGTAGGACTTAATATCTGTTAAGTACATTACTTAAGACCATTATTTCCTTGTTTACTTTCTGTTGGATGATCTGTCCATTGATACAAGCAGTGTCTTGAAATCCTTGTGTTGCTGTAAATGAATTGTTTAGGTCAGTTTATAGCATTTGTGTTCGGTGTATAACTGTTGATGAGTTGTATCTTTTTAATGAATTATTTCTTTTAATGCCACATTTTCATAATTGTTTACCTTTTTTGGTTGAAAGGACAATTAATCAGCTGTGAGAATAGTACATCCTTCTTTTCCTTTGTGCTTTAGTTTGAAATACCATGCTCCAGCTTTTCACTTTATGTTTTTACTTGTATTTAGATCAGGACTGTTGTATGGAAATATAAATGGATCATATCTTTTATCCATGTTGTCAGTTTATGTCTTTTAATTGATCAGTGTGACCATTCACATTTAGAGTTGATTATGTTACATGAGTCTTAATGCTTTTCTATATTGATGTTTGATTGTGGTTTTTTGTTGTTTCTTTCTTTCTATTTCTTTTGTTTCTTTTTCTTTTTTTTTTTTGAGACTAGGCTGTGTTGTCCAGGGTACCGCAGAATCAAGTTGCCCAGGGTTCCGTGGACTCAAGCGATCCCCAGCCTCAGCCTCACAGGTATTACAGACACCCGCCACGGGCGCCTGGCTGCTTTTTCAAGACCAGGTCTTGCTATGTTGGCTAGGATAGTCTTGAACCCGTGAATTAAAACAATCCCAACCCTCTTGCCTCCCAGTGCTTGGGCAACAGGCATGTGCCACCACACCCAGTTTCTTTCTTTGTGTTTCTGCTCTTTGATTCGGATGCTTTCCCTTAGTCGTTCTCTTGGCTTACTCATTTTCTTCTTTTTGCTGTCCCCATTCTGTATATTTACTTTGCAGTTACTATGAGAGATATAACAAACTTTGTATATCAAATTAATTATGTGGTGCTATCAACACATTATTATTTGACTATACAGTAGATTCTGACCTAGTCTTCCTTCCTTTTAATATTTTGTTGTCTTGTATTCTTGTTTATACTTCTTATTCTATTTTTCTATACATTACCTTTCTAAAGGTTTTGTATTTCTACAGGCTTTTTTGTTACTATTAAAGACCTTCTTCTTGGAAGGCAAGAAATGTAAGAACATTTTTTCTTTTTTTTTAAATATTTTTTTTTAAAAAATGATTTATTTATATATAAATTTCACATCTTTGTGATCTCCGGGGTTCACCCCCCCCCTCCCAACCATTCTCACCCTGTCCCACCACCCCACCAAGTTGTGTACTTTAATTTGGTTGTTGGCTTGCTTGTTTTGGACTTTTCTTCATGACTTTTTGTTTATCTTTCCCATGTCCCATATAGTAGCGAAACCATTTGGTTTCTGTCTTTTTCTTTTTGACTTGTTTCTGCTAATATGAATTCTTCCTAGTCCACCCATGTTATCATAAAATCGTCCAATTTGTCATTTTTCAATTGATGAGTAATATCCCATTGTGTATATATACCACATTTTTTTCATCCAGTCATCAGTTTTCAGACATTTCAGTTGCTTCCATGTCCTTGCAATTATAAATAGTGCAATAAGGACATTTCTTTTGGGGCAGGCATGATAGTGGCAATTCCATTTGCTTTTGTTTATCTGGGAAAATATTTATACATCATATTTGAATGATGATTTTGAAGTATTTAGTATTCTTGTCTGTAAGTTTTTGTCATTTTTAGAAAACTAAGTATCATTCCTCTGTCTTCTACAGTGATAATATTTGGTGAAAAATCTGATGAAAGTGTCATTGAGGTGCTTTTAATATTACATTCTTTTTCTCCTTACCAGTTTTTTTTGTCTTTAAATTTTGATAATTTAACTACAGTGTGTCCTGGTGAAAGGGTATTTTGCTATTAGACATTTTTAAATTATTTTTTTATTCTTCACTTGGAAATTGTGTTTTTACAATTTTACTTTTGATAAGGTAAGTAGTGTCATTTTACAGAAAATTGTGTCTAATTCTTAGGTTTATGAATTTCTCAGCTATTTCTTTGAACAGGGTATGTTTCCTTCTCTCTCTCTCTCTCCACTTTCTAGAACACCCATCACCATTTTTTCTCTTCTAATGGAGTTTGCTATTTTTTGTAGAGTTTCTATTTTTTTCTAAAAAAGGTATTTCTCTTTCTTCCACTTGGA
The DNA here is from genome assembly GCA_004024945.1 of Uropsilus gracilis. NCBI lineage: Eukaryota > Metazoa > Chordata > Mammalia > Eulipotyphla > Talpidae > Uropsilus > Uropsilus gracilis. The sequence goes on along the minus strand of PVHY01004371.1, from coordinate 47,957 downwards.
CCATTTTTACATCCATAATTTCAGTTCCAAAAATTCTCTTGTCTGGTAACTTTTAAGTCTTTCAATACATTTTTAAATACTTTTTCAAAAGTCTTTAATACTTTCGGTACTTATTGTCATTCCATTTGATATCTCTGGTGGTTTTTAAAATATGTTAAAAGGCTTTAGTCAAGTTTTTTTTTTTTTTTTTCAATTCCTGAATCTGTCTCCCGAGATCCTGATTCTACTTTTCTGTATTTTTTGAACTGCTAGCAGTTAACTGAGTTTTTAAATTTTTGTTACTTTAAAATCTTTGTCTGTTACATCCTTGAATTCTGTGCCTTTTTCTCTGGATTTTTTTTCTTCAACTTTTCCACCCTATGTTTGTTGCTTCCTTGACATATGTATTGTTTTCTGTGCTTTTTCTCAAATTGGGATGCAGTGAACTTGTTTTTATTTCTTTCTCTCTTTGTATAACTTGGCAGCAAGTAAGGGAGGGAAAGAAAGCTGGAGTCCATGAATTCAGTCTCCATCTTGGATGGAGAAGAAGGGCTATTCCAGGAAGATAAATTTATTCTTTCTTGAGGGTGAACCCTATTCCCTGCTTCTTGGAGACCGAGATCTACATATCTACTTCCTTGCTTCTGTGTAGGGTTTGCCAGTCACAGAGTTTGAGCAGCACTCTGCACTGTGAGGTCTGTTTTCTCTCATCTGACCCATGTGTCAGCATCTAGATTATCCATAATTAAAGCAACAGTGCCTGCACTCAACCTATTTGCTGTCATATGCACTATTTCCTCACTAAAAAGGTTTACCATGCCCAGTCCCTGGACTGTTCTTTATCTGGCCCCCAAGCCTGTTTAGCTGACTAGAATGGTAGCAGCCCTGGCTGCACCTGCTCCACCTCTACAATGAACCACTGATCTCAGTGCAAAATCTTCATGGAATAGACCCAAGTCCTTGGTGATGGGCTTGTGAACAAATTTTACTTTTTCTTAGTACTGCTTAGGAAATCAGTGTTGTGGGTTTGGTGCCAGGGTTTGAACTGGTTTGAAGAGTATTTGAATAGAATTTTAACTTTCTGTGAATTGCTGGTAAGTCTCCAAAGTTACATGGCCATCATAGTCATGTGTTTTGTCAAAATTCTATTAGTTTTAATAATTTTTTAGTTTTAATAATTTTTAATACGTTAACTCAGTTAATTGCTAACAGTTCAAAAAATACAGAAACTTAGAACCAGGATCTCAGGAGACAGATTCAGGAATGGAAAACAACAACAACAAACAAAAACAAAACTTAACTAAAGCAATATAAGATATTTTAAAAACCAACAGAGATGTCAAATAGATTGACGATATGTATTGAAAGTACTACTTTTGAAAAGCTATTTTTGACATGTATTAAAATTTTTGTCAAATTTTATTAATTTTAAGCATTTTTATTTTCAATAAAGATATTTCTTTACAAAACTGATTTAGTATTTCTCTATCTTGTATATTTTTGGATAATATCTTCCTGAACAGATAGACAATTTCCAATAGTTTAATTTTCAGGTGCTTATATTTTTATATATCTTGCTTTAATTTTGGGATATAAAATGGACATTGAAATATCAGACTAATTCCCCATTATTTTAAGAAACATGTCACTTTTATTGTTCATCTAAATAGATACATAATTGATACTATTTCCTTCATTTTAAAAATTGTTTAGGCATTTATTCTGATTGCAAGAATTCATTGAGAAATAGTTCTTAAAAGCTGTCTTTAAAATCACCTATTTTATTTCTTTTTAAAATGTGTGTTCATGACAAAATAGTAACAGCTCTTATATCCTGGTGGAGATTGAATGATGGTAATTTTAGTAACTACTATTTTTACTGTATTAAAAAAATCAGAATTCATCTATTAAATTTGAAAAAATATCTAATGGAAAATTTAAGAGATTTAGAAATCTCATATGTCAGGTTGCGTAACAATTAAGAGTGAGAACCCAGCGGAGCACCAGATCTTTTGGTTATTACTTAAAAAGTTACCAACATATAGTCCATCCTACATATCTGTAGGCTAAATAATACATACAACCACAGGAAAAGTAGGAACTGTTATGTCTGCAGTTAAATTGTCTGAGAAATTTAGGGACAACTAAAGTTGAAAAATTTCATTACTTTAATATTCTCATGTGCATAATAAATATCCAAACTCTAATGTACTTTGTTTTACTTCCAAACCCTTTGTGGACAAATTCTACAGGACTAATTTTCTGAGTAAGGAAATTTAGGATATTCTGTCTAACAGTTTTTAAAGTACAGTTGTTATACCTTATCATTCACATTAACCTGAGCAGCATGTTCCTAGCCCCATGTTTCAGAGAGAAAATTAACATAAGAAAGGTTAGTGGCTGGGCACAGTGGCTCGTGAGTATAAGTGGCAGCTTAGGAAACCATGGTGGGTACCAGAAATCGTGACTCGAGTCCCACCCGGGGCAACATAGCAAGACCTAGTCCCCCAAAAAATAACTGGGCATGGTGGTGCGCCCCTGTAATCCCAGCTACCTGGGAAGCTGAGGCTGGGGATTGCTTGAGTCTGGTACCCTAGGCAGCCTGCGATTCCATGGGCAAAATAGTGAGACTTAGTCTCAAAAAAAAAAAGATTAGTGGTTTTAAATTGTCATGGGAATCAATTCCAGATCTGATTAACTGATTTCCCTTTTTACTTTGTGGTCTCTGCCTTTCTTGTCACATATTCCAGAAGGTTTTAGTAGGCTGAGAGATAAAAGGTAGCTACTGGATCTCAATTAGGCTTTAGCAAAGCAAATTAAGTAAAAGTATTAAGAAAAGGGAAATAATCTACTAGCATTACTATTAGGAGAAATTATTACAAATATTGAGAAAAATAAAATTTTTGAAATACATTCTGCTTATATGAGCCACCAAAATTAATCATACTCTTAGTAAGATTTAGTGAAAGGAAATAATTCAAAGAAATAAAGCTTCAAAGGTGTTAATGTGTTATTTGTAATAATGATAAAAGATAAATGAAAAACTCACAATTGGAAGAGTAAAGGAGATAACTGAGTTCATCAATGGTCTTGACATTTTTCTAGTTATTCATATGATTATTTCAAGTATACTCATATTAATCTGATGAAGTGAATGCATCATTTTTACAGAAGAATAAGCTGAGGGTTCAGGTAAATGTAGGGGATCCAGAACTTTTTAGATTCCAAATAATCAGGCCCTTAATGTCCATTGAGGACAGTAGAATGTTTTGTATCACTGAATGTAGATGGTATTATAAGTATGAATGGTACTGGAACTGTAGTGGTGAATGTAGTATGTATCTGTATATACTGAGGTATGAGCTGTACTCTTGAAATCTGGAGAGTAAGTAAACCAGTGGTAAATCAATAAAAACTTTATTAAAAAGAATTATGTTTGTAGATGTAGAAATCAGTGGGAAAACATTAATTAGTAAAACCATTATATACACACAAATATGATCTTATGATCCATATAAACAATTAAAAGAGGTCATAAAAATCTTTTTTAAAAAAATATTTATTTATTTATTTTGTTCTTTAGATCATAACCTCTGTGTTTTTTTGGGATACCTCCCCCTCCCTCCTCCCTCTGGTGCCCCTTCCATTCTCTCAAACCCCACTCTTTGTTGTGTACTAGTTGTGATAAGTCCATTAGTCTCTTTCCTGTGGCAGTGTCTTTTCACTGGGTGAGGGACTGTGTTGTTGGAACCAGGCGAGCCTTGCTAATAGGTTTTCAGTCTTATGTTTGCTTTGGGTGGCCAGTCTATATTCATTTGTGATATATCCATGTTTTCTTGCTGCAGGCCGTTTTCTCCAATCCCATCTCCATTGCTTTGCTGCTTTTCCTTATGGCTCAAGTGTCAGATTTAGGGGGTCTTGCCCCCAGCCAGTGTTGGTCAAGAAGTTTCTCTGTTGCCTCTGAATACAGGCATCTGTGAATGGCCTTTGAAGATCATCTCCTCTGCCTCAGTTTGCAGTTTTGATGTGGGCCGATTACCCCATCTTTGGTCATCCTCTCCTCTCCCATAAGTGTGGGGAGGGTGTGTTGCTCTCCTAGAAGGCTCCAAAAAGTCCCTGGTCTTCTTGACCTGGTGAGCGCATAAGTGTGCATGGTGACATCGTGTCTCTACCGTTGTTTCTCTTGTCTCGCATGCACTGGTTCTCTCCGTTATCCATCTGCTATGTCCATCTCAGGCTTGTGGGCTGGATTTTTGCATGATCCCTTGCCCGTTCTATGTTGGGGTTTGTGTTGCACATGTTCTTGATCCTCTGAAGTTTAGCTGGAGTGAGAGCAAAATGGAAGGGTCTCTACCCCCACCTCACCCCCGCGGGCCTGGACAGCCAAGCCTGGGCTCTGCCAATCCAAGCTGCAGATGGCTACCCTGTGAAGCAGCCATCTGCTGGTGGGTGGGGCCACCTCCCCCACCCCATCCCCCCTCCAGGGCTCATCCGGCTTAGGGGGCTTACCCAGGAACCTTGACCCCCTTTGCTCCCCACTGGCAAGGGAGCCCCGATGACCAGGGACCCGGGCGCACAGACAGCCGCGGGGTGGCTGCCTGCTGGCGGGTGGGACTCAGGTCATAAAAATCTTAATGCAGAATTTTATGTTTATATGTAACTTTTATTTTTTTTTATTGATTGCACATGTATATATAAATAAGTTACATTATTGTCTCCCCAGAGGTTCTCCCATCACCTTGTCACCTAGTGAACTATCTTAATCTTTTGTGCTCTTCTCCTCCCCCATTTTCCAACATCTTCTCTCTCTCTGCTCTATACTTCAGTTCTGTTGGCAGTTTTAGATTTTTCTTGTCCGTTTGTTTTTCCTGTATCCTCATATAAGTGAGATCATCCCATATTTCTTTTTCTTTCTGACTTATTTCCACTAACACTATTCCTTATAGCTACATAAAGTCTACATTAGGGCTAGTTCGACTGTTCTGCCTTACTCAATACCTCACCTCAACTTCTACAGATTTCATATAATTATAAATCATGTATTTATACTTCAGACTCAGAGAAATGTAGTTTTTTTTATTAAGCTTTTTTACTGATTATATATATATATATATATACACATATATGTATATATGTATGCCCTCCTCCCCCTCTTTTATTACATGTGTCAGTTTTGTTGGCAGTTATAAATTTTTCTTGTCTGTTTATTTGTTGGTTTTTCCCTATATCCCTCATATAAGTGAGACCACCCCTTATTTCTCTTTCTTTTTGACTTACTTCCACTAACATGATTCCTTCTAGCTCCAGCCATGTTGCTGCAAATGACATAAGTTTGTCTTCTTTGATTGATGAATAATATTCCATTGTGTAAATATACCACATCTTTTTCAGCCGTTCATCAGTTTGGGGGCATTTGGGTTGTTTCCATATTCTGGCTATGTAAATAGTGCTGCAGTAAACATCCTTAGTACAGCTGTCCTTTTGAATTAGTGTTTTTGTATCCTTTGGGTAGATTCCAAGGAGTGGGATTGCTGGATCTAATGGTAGGTCCATTTTCAGTTGTTTGAGGGTTCTCCAAACAGCTTTCCGTAGTGGCTGAACCAGTTTGCATTCCCATCAGCAGTGGAAGAGTGTTCCTTTCTCTTCACATCCATGCCAGCACTTGTTGCTCATTTTTTTGGATACAGGCCATTCTTACTTACTGGTGTAAGATGATATATCAGTGTGGTTTTGCTTTGCATTTCCCTGATTATTAGTGATGTTGAGCATTTTTTCATATGCCTATTGGCCATTTGTATTTCCCCTTTGGAGAAGAGTCTTTTTATTTATTTTTTTTAAAGTTTTAATTTTATTTCTAAATTCTTATAAATTCTTACATAAGTAAATAAAGTAAATGGTTACTGGCATCACCCACTCCTTGTATTCGCTCAGTCTCTCAGTCTCCACTCTCATTGTTCTTTTTTGGGTTATGTTGGGTTCATTGGTTCTTTGGTCTCTTTTTCTGTGGCTGTGACTATTTGTCAGATGAGGGACTGTGTTCCAGGCCCATGGCACATTGTGCTTGATGGTTTGTAGTCCTTAGCTTTGTATTAGGCACCCAGTCCGTGTTCATTTGGGGTCAGTCGGTGTTTGGAGAAGAGTCTTTTAAGTTCTCCTCCCCATTTTCTTTCTTTCTTTTTTTTTTTTTTTGGAGACTAGGTCTCACTATGTTGCCTGAGGTAGGTCTTGAACCCATGGACTCAAGTGATTCCTAGCCTCAGCTTCCTGAAAAGGTGGGATTGCAGGTGTGTGCCTCTGTCCCCAGCTTCTCCCATTTTCTGATTGGGTTTTTTATTTTCTTTTTGCTAAGTTGTGTGAGTTCTTTGTGGATTTTTATTAGACTTATCACTTGTATAGAGGGCAAAATTTTCCCATTTGGTTGGGTTTCTTTTTATTTTGGTTATTATCTCTTTTGCTGTACAGAAGCTTTTTAGTTTTATGTAGTCACAGCTGTTTATGTTTTCCTTCATTTTTTTTGCCAGCTGTAGATGTGTCCTGAAATGGATTTCTAAAGTATAATTCATGGAGGGTTTTGCCCAACTTTTCATCTATGTATCTTATGGTTTCAGGTCTTACATCCAAGTCCTTTGTCCATGTTGAGTTGGTTTTGTACGTGGTGTGAGTTGTCATGGTTCATTTTTTTGCATGTAGTGATTCTAAGATAACAGGAAGGTTTGACTTGTTAAGGTGGCAATAGTGTAATGTTAAGAACTTCAAATGTAGAATCATGCAACTAAGGTTTGAATAGCCATGTCACTGTCTGTGTGATTAAGTGAAGATTATGTGTAAACACCTTGTAAACTAGTTGCTAATATTCTGAACATCATTATTATTCATTATTATCTTCTCAGGTTTTATCTGAGATCAAATTGGGTCTACTTAGACTACATTTGATGTCCCATAATAAACCACCAAATGGTTGTCTAGAACAGCCATTTTTTTTACTAGCTCACAATTTGTTGGATGGGTGATTAGGGCTCAGATAAATTGAGTGGTTTGGCTGCACTGGTTTGGGGTGGGCTGTATTTTTTTTGGGGGGGGGGTTAGACTTGTTCACATTTCTGGAACCTCTGACTGATCTCTTAAAGCAAACTAGCTTAGACGTATTTATTGGTGTCAGAAAACTGCCCAGCTAGACAATGAAAGAGTCATGCCTCTTAAGACTCAACTTCAAGCATTTAATTTATACAAGTATCATTTTACTACATACTGTTGGCTTGAGTCACAGGGTTAGCTGAGATGCAGAGTGGGCAGTAGAGTTCACATTTTATTGGGAGTTACTATGCAACATTTCTAATAATTTTTAAATCTGCCATAGAATGGAAAACCATATTTCATACTGATGAATATCAACAGGTTATTTTTTGATAAGGAATAAAAATTTAACTTAAAGGTCAGGATGGTTTTTAAAGATTCAAGCATACTCATGAAAAGAAATCAGTTTGAGTACAATTGGTAACTAAAAAAAATTTTTTTTAAATACACATTTAAAAATGTTTTAATTAAAAAATTGTCACTATTAGGAAAATTAAAATGAAGATACAATTTTTAATTTTCTTCAAAGATTGGTCAGTTGAAGAATCAAATACCTTTACACCCCCAAAACTAATTAAAGATAATTTTTTTTAACTTTGCAAGCTCATTATATCATATAACATTCAGTCTGTTTAATCTCAGGTAATGAATTAAGAAGTGAAGTGATTTGTGTTAATAGGTAGCAATAGTGCAATAGGTAGCACTATGATAAAAGCTTCCATTCCTCTGAAAAAAATTGAATTCAGTTTTCATCAATCTGAATCGTTGATATTGATTTCTAAATAAGACAAGTCAGAACAGAATCTGGCAACTCTGCTTAACTCAAATAAACACGTATATGCAAAGTTTTATTTTTTTAAGGTCCAAAAATGAGGCCAGGCACAGTGGTGCGTGCCTTTAATTGCAACCTGCAAAGTGTGAGACCAAGGCTAGGAATCGCTTGAGTCTGTAGGTTCAATATCCGCCCAGGGGTTTGAGACCTGCCCTGGGGAGCATAGTGAGACCTAGTCTCAGAAAAAATAGCTGGGAGTGGTAGTGCATGCCTGTAATCCTACTACCTGGGAGGCTGAGACGGGATCGCTTAAGTCCGTGGTACCCCGTGCAACGTGAACCTGTGGTTCCCCGAGCAACAAAGCGAGACCTACTCTCAAAAAATAAACAAATAAACAAATACATAGATAAAGGAATAAAAAATAAAATGAAAATAAATTCCAAAAATGAAAAGTACACAAAATGTTTTGTTTTTGTTTAGAATGTATCAAAAAGGGAGTATTCTCTTTTTTGCCTTCTGTTTCTGATGACCATCTAGATTACTGGTATGACAATTGATTTTACATGTTTTTCAGCTGACTACCTGGCTCAGGCATTTGATTCTCTTTGTATGGACTTAAAGACGGATGAAGGAAAAGTCTTGTTTTTGGAGTATCAAGCTGTTCCAGTAATATTAAGTCATTTAAGAATATCCAATAAAGGACTCCTATCTAATGTCATTGATAGTTTGCTTCAGATGACAGTGGAATCCAGTAAGTTCTTAATTTCATATATAATGGCAAATGACAGTAGCAAATGACAATGTGTAACTGAATGAGATACTGTTGTATGTTATAATGTAAATTCTTAAAAGTATTTTTGAAAGCTAGCATTACTAAGAATTGTTAACCTAACCTTTCATCCAGATTTTCACTAACTTGACACAATTTCCAATAGTCATCTCAGTTATGAGGATACTGTCTGCAAATGTTTCTCATATATTTGAATCTCTTTCTTAGATCTCTGTAGTCTTATTCTGTAAGATCTAATCATAGATTTCCTGTTTGCTCAGAGAGTGAGATCATCAAATGAGTGTCTCCTCCTTGCCTTACACAGCCTCAGGTAAGGACTTAGACAGAAGCCTTTATAGGAAAGATGCAGGAGTCTATACCACAAAGAAATTATTTGACTGTATCTTAAAAATTTACCTTATTTAGAGAAATTTAATTGTTACAAGTATTCTTTTTAAATTTTTTTTTTTACTTTTTAAAAATTTATTTGAGGCCGGGCACGGTGGCTTGTGCCTGTAAGCTTCAGCCTAGGAAGCGGCCGGGTCTAGGGATCGCTGTTCGAGTCCTGCCTGGGGCCCGTAGCGAGACCTAGTTCCAAAAAAAAAAAAAAAAAATAGCTGGGCGTCGTGGTGGTGCACGCCTATAATCCCAGCTACCTGGGAAGATGAGGCTGGGGTCTGCTTGACTCTGTGGTACCCCAGGCAATGAGAGCCTGTGGTTCCACGGGCAAAAATAGTGAGACCTAATCTCAAAAAAAAATAAATAAAAATAAAAAATAAAAATTTATTTGAATACTTTCAGACATCCTAGTTAATTTTTTTTCTTACAATACAGAATTTCTCCCCTTAGATAGTTTACCCACCACTGAAGTATCTGTCTACAGTCCTCCACCACTCTCCACCATGCTCTCCTCCCCACCTTTTCTCTGTGCTCCCCATCACCCTACCACCCGCACACTTTTTATGGGTGTCTTAGATCTAGTGTCTGCTTTCAGACATCACTCTTACAGTTTAGCTGGGTGTGTGTGTGTGGGGGGGTATCATCTAGTATTTCTCTTTCTCCTTCTGGCTCACTTCACTTAGAATAGTCCCTTCCAGTTCCACCCATCTGTTTTGATCGCTGAGTGGTAGTCCATGGTGTACATATACCACATCTTTTTGATTCACTCATTTGTTTCTTAGGTATCATTTTTAGTCGTCTTACTTCTTTCTATAGGGACCAGACCAGTCCACATCCCCACCAATGGCTTAATGGGCTCCTTTTTCTCCATGCTCTTGCCAGCACTTGTTTGTGGGGTTTTGGTTTGTTTGTTTGTTTGTTTTGAATAGGGGTCCTCACAGGTGTGAAGTGGTATTTCATTGTGGTTTTGATTTGCATTTCCCTGAGGATGAGTGATTGATGAGCATTTTCTTTTTTGGTTGTGGGAAATTTTCTTTTTTTCTTTTTGTAATAGTTTTTAAGTCTCTTTTCCTTATGGGATTCCTATGATTCTTGTATATCCTTTCTTCATGGTGTAAGATGATTCTCAAAGTGTTTCTTCTTTCTCTTTCCTTCTTCTATTTTGCTTCTTATACTTTTTCATCTTTGAAATTACTGGTTTGTTTTTCCATTTGACTAAGTCTACTTCCATGGCTTTCTCTCAGAAGTTTTTGCTGCCTTGTGTAATTTCATTATTTTCTTGTTTAAAATTTCAGTTGTGATATTCTGTTTATTATGTTTCTCATAGTGTTCATTTCTTTTCCTGAGTTTTCTTGGTATTGTTTCAGTTCTTTAATGTTCTTGATAATGGACATTTTGAATTTTATGTCTTATAGGTAAAAAAACATTCCCATGTCTTTGTGTTTTGGGCCTGGGGTTTTATTTTTGATTTGTGTATATTGTTCCTCTGAGGGTTTGCTTGGCTGTTTGTATTTTTCTTTCTATCTTCTGTTTGATTTGGTTTGCTCTGTTATAATTAGGGCTTTTAATGCATGCAGTGCTATCTCTCCACTCTACTGAATATTTACTTGTTGGAGGGCACATCTGCTGGGGTCTTGCAGGATCTGGGATGGTGGTAGAGATACAACCTAAGCACTTCTGACCCTTGTGCTGGTGGCTGGCTAGGGCCATCGGTCAAATGACTGAGGTGCTATGTTGAGAGATTGAGCCAATGGGACCTTATCCTGTCCAGGAGTTGTGGCTCCTGGTGGTCAGGAGTATGGAAGTTTGCTGTAAACCCTCATGAAGCTCGGAACATTTTGATATGTTTGTCTGATAGGTTCCTCTTTTCCTATGTATTTGTCCTTGAACTTCTGGTCTCTTACTTTTCCACCCTGTGTTCAGAATTTTCTTACTTCCTAGGCATTTGTATGCTATATTTGCTTTTGCGTATATGTGATTGGGGCTCCAAGGTTTAGGTTTATTTGTTTCTAGCCTTAGTTTCTATCCTTAGTGTGAGAGGAGGGAAGTCTGGGGCTTTGGCACTCTTTCTCAGTTTGAGGAGTGAAGTTAATTACCTCTCTCTCTCTCCTTTCCTTTCTCTCATAACAAGCTCTGTTCAGTGCTTTAGTGTCTTTAGTCTCCATCCTACCAAGGTTACTATAAGCGAAGCTTGAGTCCATTACTTGAGAGACTAGGTCTGGACCACAGTGCTCATGCTCCTGAACTAACATAAAATGGCTTTGGCAAGCATGTTACATGGTGCCCAGGAGGTACCTGTGCCATATAGTGCCTTCCTGTTGCCTCCAAACAGTTGCCATCACTGTCCTTACCACTGCTGTGCTGCTTCTACAGGGCTGCAAGAACTCTATGCCTCTGGTTATTTATCCAAGGAATCCAGATGTTATCTCACAAGTCCTCTGTTCTTGGACCAGCTAATGAACCTAACCTGACTCAGCCTGGCATCTCTTTAATTATTTCTGGGAGAAAGATGATGGAGAGTTTTCTGTGCATATGCTGGTCGCAGAGATTCTAGTGTCCAGGTTCTGGTCTGTGTCCAGAGTTCTCACTCCACTGGAGTTGGACCTTAACCCGTGTTTGAGCTAAGTTCCTCCAGGGAATGTCACAGTTGCCAGTGTCACATTGTGGCTCACATGGCTTACCCCCAGCCCTTTCTACTAGTTGGGGTATCTGTTCTGCCAGTCACACTCCTCTTCCTTTACTCCCACTTCTTTCTTTCACCAACCACCAACCTTGATTCAAGATCTCTGTTTCATCATTGCAGTTCAAGAAGTGATTTCACGTCAATGAGATACTGGATTCAGTGGGTGGGGTTCATAGGTTACTGCTGAGACGTTTTGGCAGAGCTCCTCTATCAGTGGCACATAGCAAACAAGTTTATTCAGGAGGCAAAACATTTACAAAAACACAGGCATTTAAAGGCTTAGTTTTAAAAGTATAGGTTTATTAGGAAAAGGAAAAAAGGAACAGAGAGCTGCTGCTGCTGCTGCTGCTGCTACTGCTGGAAGGAAAAGATTTATGAAAAGAAACACCTGCATAGATATTATAGGGCAGCAGAGTGAGGGGCATCCTAGGACTCTAAATGGGTTCTGCAAATCACTCAAGAAAAAATTTATTCTAGTGCATAAGCCCTTTGTTTTATTTTTTAAAATTTTTTATTTTCTTACAACCTTGGTCACATTTGTATAATTATTGATCCCTGAGATACAGCCCTTCCTCTTCCCCCTTGCCCCCTCCCCAAGTCCCTCCTCTGGTCACTCCGACTTCCCTCTCTCTGTGATTTGTTGCTTGGTAAGTTATTGGTTAGTAGGTTGTTGTTTGGCCCATTGGTCTCTTCCTTTATCTAGTAAATGTTCTTTTCCTGGGTGAGGACCTGAGCTCCTGTGACTTGGTCCATGTTGTGTACGTTTCTAAGAATTACTCTAAGGCAGGTAGCCCGTTTGAGCTCATTTGGGACATCTTGTGACAAAGTGTATAGCATTGCTCTTCAGGTTCTTTTATTGTGGCATTTTCTGTTGTGAAGTTGACAGACTCCTTTCCTCCAGACCCGTGTGGTTGCTGGGATTTGTGACTCCTAGTTCATGCTGGCTGCCTCCTCCGTTCTGGTGTCTGTCCCATGGTGTTGCTTTTAAGTCTTATCTTATAGTTCTGACTTCTGGCATTGGGATCCCAATTCTCAGCCCTTGGTGTAAGAGGGGTTCCATGGTGGGGACAGACTCGAGCAGGAGGTTTGTCCAGCTCCTCTTAATGCCTGTGGTTTACAGTTCTGTCATGGGGCTGCAGCCCTTTCTCTGTGGCCTTCTTTCCTGAATGGGAGAGGAAGGCACTTCACTCACCTTGGTGGCATCTCTATCAGGGACTTGTTTCTTTAGGCCCTAGAACATTTTAGGTAAAGCTGTTTGCCAGTTCGCTTGTGTGACTAGTCTCACCTCATGTCTTGCGGTTCTGATCTTGCTCCGTTTGGGTCTCACCCAGGTAATGATCATGCCCAGGGCCTTTGTTTGTTCTTTTCTCCTGTGTGTCAGTCAGTAGATTGTTGGTTTTCTCGTTTCCAGTGAGATCTGTTAGAAATGGGAGTGATGAGGGGGCACCCTGACTCCCCTCACCCCAACCACCCCCTACCAGCAGCCTATCTGGCAGAAGTGCTGCCCTGTCTCTCTCACCCAGGACCCCAGTGGGGTGCCTACCTGGTCCCCTGCCTGTGGCCAGGGCTAAGGCAGGGGCATTGTGGAAATCTCTTCCAAGTGCAGGTCTTTCGGAAGGGAACTCAGACCCCTGCAAAAGCCCTTTAATGAAAAGGAAATTTAGTGTAGTTATTATGCAATAGAGAAAAGAATGCAGTTCCTAAATGGAACACCCAGCGTTACCCATCTCCTCAGGATAAGTGCCCAGCCACAAAGGGTTGGCCCAAAGCAGGACCACTGAGGCCCAAAAGCTTGCCACCAGTCTAAGGCACCTTCTAGTGGGGACTCATAGAGAAAGGGCAGAAGGGGCCAGGTATGCCTGGAAGGGAACACAATCAAAATCCAAGTCAAGATAAAGGCTGCCATTGTTAGTCTCCTTGTGGACCCCTTACCCACATTTTTGTCTCTCCCAAATGCCTCTTTCCATGTCCTGCAAGTCCCTGGTGCAAGTCCAAGGCACAGCAAGTGTTGGTGGCCAGATGCAAGGTATGAGAAAAGAATCATGAGAGAGATGACTCAGTAAGACTGAGGGCCAATTTGGAGGTAAATGAACCAAATGGCAACGTTATTAACAAAAGAAAGGAGCATTGACGAAATTGAGCGCATTCAGGGTGGTATGACTGTAGAAAAGAAAGGAGTATTGAAAAAGACCGCGGTTTAACACCAGGACGCAAGAGGGAAAAACCACTCACCCCAGAGACCCAGAGCCTTGTGCTCAGGGCTTACCCCTGTTGCCCAGGTAACCAAGCTGTGGGCTAGGGAGGAGCTGGTGTCTGGACAGAAGCTACCAAAGACTGCAGTTTAACGCTGGGAACACAAGCGGGAAAAGCTGCTCACAGCTCAGACGCGGAGGCCCCAGTGCGGCACCAGTGCATACTAGGGAGCCAAGGACACTGACTACTCAGGTCTGTCAAGACACCCCAACCGAAAAAGTTTCTACAACAGACCCTAGACACATTGCTAAATAAAGACACACACTCGGGGGCACCAAAAAACATTTAAAACCCATCAATCTAAATGAGGAGAAAGAACAATAAAAAGAAGGTAGTACAATAGAAAACCACATATACGCACCACATCCACTGACTGAAAAAGAACTAAATAGCTAATGGAAACAAGATATATCCACCACAGCAGCAAAGTCACAAGGACAAAAATAACCACAACTTGGTCGGCTTCGCCATGCCATCTAATTCAAAAACAGCAGTGAATCAATGCATAGAGCAAGTCTGAAAGGAAAACACAGGAAGGAGGAAGAATACAAATACTCAGGCAAGCCCTAAGAAGAATAACTCATCACTAAAGGGTAAACAGCCTACGGAAACAAACATGGAGGACATGGAAGAAATGCTATCTATGTCAGACAAAGAATTCAGAATCTATTTCTTAAAGCATTAAAGGAGGTAAGGGAAGATGGAGAAAAAAGGGAAAGCAAGAGGTCAGAAATTTTCATTGAGCTAAGAGAAGTAGAAAAATATAAAAAACAATGCAGCAAAATGAGTAATACCATCTATGAACAGAAGAATGAGATTGAAACTCTAAATAAGAAGCTGCAGGAGATGGAGTGCATAAAAGGAGCAATAGAAGAGCTCAAAAGTGCAGGGAAAAACCAGGAAAACAGATTAGAAGAAATAGAAGAGCAAATTAGCACACTTGAGGAAACAGAGATAGGATGAAGAAAGAAAAAGAGAAAAACAAAGTAAGAAGACAGAAGAAAAAATCCGAGATCTCTCAGATACCCTAAAGAAAACAAATATAAGAGTAATTGGAATCCCAGAAGGAGAAGAGAAAGACATAGGATCTGAAAGGCTTTTCAACGAAATAATGCAGAATTTCCCAAATCTGAAGAAAGAAATGTAATAGACATACAGGAAGCAAAAAGGACACCAAACTATTTTAATAAAAGAAAAAACACAGCAAGACACATCATAGTAAAACTCTCAAGATCTTGCCAAAGATAAAGAAAAGTCTATGAGATTAACAAGAGCTAGGAAACAGATAACCTATAAAGGAAAACCCATTAGGCTGACTTTAGATTTTTCAGAAGAGACCCTCCAAGCAAGGAGAGACTGGGGTCACATCTTCAAAACACTCCAAGACAAAAAGTGCCAGCCAAGAATACTCTACCCAGCAAAACTGTCCTTTCTTTATGAAGGAAAAATTAGAGCCTTCTCAGACAAACAAAGCCTCCAGAAATTTTCTACCATCAAACCTCCACTCCAAGAACTTCTGCAAGAAGTCCTAAGACCAAAACCCACAGAAGAATTGGAAAGAACGAATAAGTAAGAAGAAGAAACTAAAACAGAACCCCAAATGACCACCAGAAACCCAATGTCAGAACCTCAAACATCAATAATTACTCTAAATGTCAGTGGACTAAACTCATTGGTCAAAGACACAGAGTTGGAGACTGGATTAAAAGACAGAACCTAACATTCTGCTGCCTCCAAGAAACACATCTGATCCCCAAAGATAAGCACAGATTAAAGGTAAAAGTATGGAAAACAATTTCACAAGTAAATGAACCCCCAAAAAGGCAGGGGTAGTCATTCTTATAGCAGACAAAGCAGACCTCAAAATAAAAAGAGTGACAAAGGATAAAGAAGGGCACTACCTAATGGTTCAAGGGTCAATCCACAAAAAGACATGACAATTATCAACATATACTCACCAAATGAGGGTGCACCAAGATTCATAAGACAGCTACTAAGAGAACTGAAAACAAATATTGATGAAAATACATATATAGTAGGAGATTTTAACACCCCACTTTCAACAAAGGACAGATCAAAAAAACAAAAGCTACACAAGGACACAAAAGCCTTAAAAGAAGACCTAGACAAAATGGACCTAACAGATATCTACAGGAAACTACACCCACAAGGGAAAGATTACACCTTCTTCTCAAATGCACATGGATCATTCTCTAAAACTGACTGCATACTAGGCCACAAGGCAAACTTGAATAAATACACAAAGATTAAAATAATACCTACATTCTTCTCAGATCATAAAGGCATCAAACTAGAAATCAACAATTAAAAGTAAGCAAGAAGAGCATTCAACACTTGGAGACCGAACACCATGTTACTAAATGAAGAATGGATAATTGAAGAAATTAAAGAAGAAATTAAACCTACTTCGAAACAAGCAACAAAGGAGAAACCGCATTCCAAAATGTCTGGGATGCAGCAAAAGCATACCTAAGAGGAAGATTCATAGCAATACAGGCCCATATCAAAAAGCAAGAAAATAACCAAAGAAATAACCTTATCTCCAAATTTGGAAAATTAGAAAAGGCAACAAAAAGATCCAAAACTCAGAAGAAGACAAGAAATAATAAAAATAAAAGAAGAAATAAATAACCTAGAAACCAAAAAGACTATCCAGAAGATAAACAAAACCAAAAGCTGGTTCTTTGAAAAAGTAAATAAAATTGATAAACCCCCTTCAAAGCTCACAAAGGAAAGAAGAGAGAAAATTCAAATAAACAGGATCACAAATGAGAGGAGAAATTACAGCAATGCCGTGCACGGTGGCTCTTGCCTGTAAGCTTCAGTCTATGAAGCGGCCAGGGCTAGGGATCGCGGTTTGAGTTCCGCCTGGGGTCCTTAGCAAGACCTAGTTCCAAAAAAAAGCTGGGCGTGGTGGTGCATGCCTGTAATCCCAGCTACCTGGGAAGCTGAGGCTTGGGGATTGCTTGAGTCTGTGGTACCCTGAGCAACAAGAGCCTGAGGTTCCATGGGCAAAAATAGCGAGACCTAGTCTCAAAAAAAAAAAAAAAA